>SKCR01015523.1:0-84095 GCA_019454045.1 Zanthoxylum bungeanum
TGGATGCATGAATAGTGCCTTATTTATAGGCATGGTGGCTGATTTTTTTTTGATAAAATGAGTGCTTGATATTTTTTCACATGTCCCATTTCTAGTCCATTCTTGAAATTACTGTAGTAGTTATGCAAATCATAATGTTTGACCTTTTTCCGGTTCGAATTTGGAAACATATTCAACGTGGAAGTTGTAGGTCTCGATCTTAGATTTTCGACGATATAAAATTCATAAAATTTGGAGTTCGTATGAGAAAAGTATGGCCTAAATATTATGGGCTGTCCGGAGTGGAACATCGTACCGTCTTGTATCAGAATCTCGAAACATTTTCCGGTTGTCCCCAAAATCATTTCATAAGTGTATATGTGTCCAACATAACTATATTATGTAACATTCATCTCAGAATAAAACAATAGTCGACATCACTGATCGTCGAGATTACTGGTCGTTATAACAGGTTTACTCGGAGGACGAGCTCGAGAGTATGGATACTGATGGAAATCACTAGGGTGTTCAGTCCACCAGGTCAAGTCAAAGGTGGAGTTTAGTCAAGTTAAGTAAAGTACAGTTCTAGATATCTGTATAGTAAAGTTGTATATAATAAATTGTGTATAGAGTGGTCAAGATAATTGATGTTGATGTTCAATTGTCTGTGTACTGTTATATATTTTATGTTATGGATTTGGACGATGGTCTCATTTATGAGATTATATTTAAGAAAAGAGTATCAGTGTTGTTCATAGTTAGAAATTCACAGGCTCATATGGATAGTATGGTATATTCCCTGACAGTAGCATCTCCTGGATTGGGGATGTTACACTCAATATGGAAAGTCTATGAACTATTTCAATAATTAAAACAGATAATGCCACAACCCCTGCTCCAATAGCTATAACCATGGGTGGAAAGACCACCCCAATTTTGGATGGAAGAATAACCAAGGGCAGGACTACAGGATAAATAACTTTTCCCTCTAAGATTCCTGTAGTGGAATAGAGATGTCAGTCAAAAGATCAAACCATCCGTGGAGATCTATTGATCCATATGGCCAATTAAAACAAAGTTTATTGCAGAGCATAACCAAGAAAATGTAAGAATATTGCGAGATTGGAAGTGTTAGTATAGAGCCAAGCCGCATCTTTTAAGACACTGGAAAATCAATTGGGATAGTTGGTGAGTGGAAAATCAATGTCGCCCTCTCGAGTAATATAGAGCCTAACCCAAAGGGCCAGAATAGTGAGTCTTGCAAGGCTATCACACTGAAAAGCGGGACTGTCATTGAAAATGTCATTGGGGTACGATAGTTTACAGAGAGGGAAAATGAGCATATGAAAGAAAATAAGGTAATTAAAGAAACCAAGAAGAAAGAAATCTGTACATATGATCTACATTCTCTATTTCCCCAACGTCTGTAAGAAAAAAAAATATAAGCAGTTTTCATAGTTTCTGAAAATTTTAAAGAAGTTGCACATCAATATCCCATTCTTATAGGTATTGGAGTATATATCTCACGTTTATGAAGGAGATCATATCCAAGAAGAGGAAGCTGGATGAATATGAACTGTTGTACTTGCCGAAGTATGCAGTGCAATACTACAGAAGACGCTTCCATCGACGCTAAAAGATCTTGGTAGCTTTACCATCCCGTGCACCATTGGAAATTGAAACTGAGGCAAAGCTCTATATGATTTAGGTGAAAGTATTAACTTCATACCTCTCTTTATTTATAGGAAACTGGCCCTATGAGAGGTAAAGCCTACCACGGTTACCTTGCAGTTGGCAGACATATCCATCACTTACCCCAATGGATTAATAGAGGATGTAATCGTCAAAATGGATAAATTTTACTTCCTAGCAGATTTTATCTTCCTAGATATGGGGAAAGATCGTGAAGTCCCATCATCATCGGAACACTCTTTTTGGCGACAGGTAGAACGTTCATCGATGTGTAGAAAAGTGAGCTGACCATGAGAGTGAAAGATCAAGAAGTGACATTTCAGGTCTTCAAAGCTCTATTATGCCTGCAAGATGAGGAATAATGCTATAAAGTAAATGTGTAGGAGGTGCTGGTCAAGTGACTCATAACATGAGTCACCATGATGGTATCCCTAAGGTGAACTATTGAAGACCCATAGTATAAAAAAGAATATTGAATGAGAACATACACATGTTTGTGACCCACCCACTCATGTGAGAATTGACCCGTGGATGGGGCCATTTGCTGAGCCGTTGACAGACATTATGGGCCATTTCATAGAAAATCCGTTATGACGATACGATCAGTCATTACCATCTACGCCTACAAAGAAGCCACCATGATTAATTGAGTGGTTACATTTGGCTAAAGACGTTAAACTTAGCGATAGCTGAGAGGCAACCCATTCAATTATTTATTTTTATTTAATTCATTTTTTGAGTTTAATTTTAGTTTATTGTATGGAAAATTATGTGTTTTAAAGTTTACATGTGTAATTATACATGAACTGGCACCAACGGAACATTACGCGCAGCTCAAAATTTATGAGGAGCTAAAGGCTTGCGCATCACAACGCCCCTCAGGTGTCGCAACGTGACAAAGTACAAAAATAAGACAAAGACTTGGAGGCCTTCCACATCACGACGCAAAACACTTTTCATCACAATGTGAAACCCTAATGCATAAATCCATAAATTTTAAGGTTGTGCATCGTGACGTCAACACGATGGTGGCATTTAAAACACGCCTCCCCTTGGATTTTTTACACAACCAACACACTTAATCACTCATTATCGGCCACAACCATATTCCCATTCATCCCCACTCACCAAAATCAACCTTAAATACTTCCCCTACTCCATTCCACACTCTCTCGCTATCCTTCACGCAAATCGTTTTGCTTGGGCATGAATATTCTCACATTTCAGGTTTACTTCCAAGCTCTTACTCTCCTACTTTGGTTACTGAGATTTGTTGTGTGTATTGAGAATTTAATCGAAGTTTGGTGGTGTAGATGAATGCATTTGACTATCTAGAAGTGTTTGAGTAATGGATTTTAGGTTGACAATTGGACAAAACACCAAAATACATGAGAGACTGTCAAAAAAATTTCAAAATCCCAGCCATGCATCTCCAATGGCTTCCAAGAGATCCCACAGCAAAGTCACCGCTACTCTCTCTAATGAAAATAAAAAACTTATCTTTGCAATGGCTGAAAAGCGCTACGAAAAAGGGTAGAGACAAAAAGTAATTATAATTGAGCGGGAATTTGAGGTAGATACAGGCAAGTTTCCTCAAATTGATATTGTGATAGCACAACGCCGTTGGCACAAGCTGTGAGCCTAGCCCAATTCGGCTGTTTTCCTATGGTAAGGGCATTTTACACAAATGCATATGAGCATAGGGATTATCATGTAATAGTGTGGGGCAAGCAGGTGACATTTGATAGAGCCACAATCAATCGATTCTACATCCATCTAGACATTAATAATGATGATTATACAGACATAATTAAGGACCATGACTTAGATCATATAATTATAGTGCTATGTATCCCTAATGCTTCATGGGAGGTCAATAATAATAGGGAGATAATTAAGATGATCTTCACGTTCATTCAACCAGATGCTCGTGTCTGGTTTCATTTCTTGACCCACACACTCCTTTTAGGTTCTTATTTTACATTTGTCATGAAGGATCAAATGCTTCTGCTTTACTCTCTACTCGAAGAGGACTCTATCGATATGGGTAGCCTCATTTATACCAATATTGTTCAGGCTCACAATTCTACACATATGGGTCTTCTCTATTATGGTCTCATCACCAGTCTATATACTCAGGCTAGGGTGCCCATGGATCCTAGAGGGGAGATTTTTCCACCCACCACTGCCTTGACCGCTAGTATCCTCCAGAAGCTCCCTGTTAAAAGGGCTTCTATGGCCAGTTCATCCTTCGCGTACCCTCAGCTCGACCATCTGATCGACCATTCACCGTAGCCTAGTTTCTGGACCACCTTGAGAGCACCTTCCGTGTTCAGGCCACGTACCATGCTTAGTATAATCAATCTTTGGAGAAGATGCTCTAATTAATGGCTGGCCAACTCAACATCAGTTTGGATCAGTTCCCAGTATTTTCACATCCTTCCGAGATCACTACATCTATAGAGGCAGTTGACGCTGATGTTGACGAGGACAAGTGATCCTCACCCATGGTAGTGTTATTCCATTCTCTATCTTCCTTCGCTTATTTTGTTACTATGGAGATAATGCAACTTTCAAGTTTGGGAGTGTGTGTCTGTTAGTTTTTATTTTTTGCTATTTATCTTTATGTTATTTTTTGTGTGAAAAAAATTATAAAAAAAAAGGTCATAGGAATTAAACATAAGTCCAATGATGAGGTTGTTTGCTTGGTGCAAAGTCTTAGAAAACGATAAATGCCCATAACGCTTTTAACCGATGCCTTGAGTAAGTGATCTAGAATCTAGATCAAGTAGGTTTGTAATAATAAGAATCTAGATAGTTGACAAAGTGACTAGTTGAGAAAATTGTTAGACGATGAATGATCTTTTGCTCAGATATCTATCTGTTTGTAATTATTTATGATTTGTAATACGACTTAAAAAAAAACAAATAAACCACCTATAACGTTTTTAGCTTCACGGTGCACCATAAAATTTAGGTTCTGTCAAAAAAAATACTATCGGTCGTGTCGAGACATGGGCACCGAGTTTTGGATTGTGGCCCGATTTCACTCTGATTTTTCCGATTCATCACTCGATGAGTCTGCTTTAGTCGTAATTTCATGTTGACTTATAAATCACACCAAAAACACATCAAAACACTTATAAAACTCAATTTAAACTCACAAAATGTAAGATATATTGACCGTTCATCAACGCTTCCCAACTTCCTCTACAGTCATCACACAGACGCATGCTTAGATCCCAACCACGTGCACATTGAGCTCTCTCACCATATGTAAGCATGTCATAGTTCCCTCGCTCCACCAGCAACAGTCCCGCTAGAGCTCCCCACACACATCCATCAGAATTATCACAATTAAAACAGTTCCGACACTACCACAAAAATTGAGAAGTTTGAAATGTTAAATTTTGTGCATTTTCAATTAAATAATAATAAGAATTTATTATATATAATTACATAAATTATTATTAAATTGAAAATTATTATTATTATTAAATTTTTTTAATTTTTTTAGATATTATATTTGCACCCTCAAATAATTGATATAATGTCAATACACCTCTTAACATTTTGATTTTGCATTAAGGAGCCACTACAATATATTGATTTGACAAAAATATCATTATGACGTCATCATTCACTTGATACCGTTAATAGAAAAGTGACTCATTGATACAAAACACTAATCAGAAATGGTGCAGTGTTATTGTCAAAAATTGGTGGTGTGTACATATATTTTTCTCAAACCTAAAGTGGTTCAAAGATAATTTTGCTGCAATTAAACGCACTAAAATGGATCCAATTGGACCCCAATACTCGTTTATTCTATTACAAAACGCCAAATTCAGCAAAAAATTTAAATAATCTTCAAGCCCTTCAACACACTCGCAATTTCAATGGTATATATCAAATGCTTCTAGAAACTCTAAAAGATCGAATCTTTATCCATTTCAACCCCTACCCACTTCAGATTTCAATCAATTCAATCGCTATAAAAGTTGATGGTTATGACAATTGTGTTAGGGTTTTTGGTTTACGATGCGATCCCAATTTCATTTTTACTGCGTCAAATGGGAGAATGGGAAAATATAATTTTCATTACTACTATAATTCTAAAGAAATTGGAGCTTTCTCCTGCAGATAAGAACATCTCTACAAGTTTTGTCCTAACAACGGGAGCCTCTTCATTTCCAATCATTTTAGCCGTCTCCAATAAAATTCGATTATCATGATGTCAATATCATATAGACTGTTACATGAATTTTTTTGTTTGTTATACAAGGCATTTGTTCATATTCTGGTATTTGTTTTATATTATCTTTAGTTTTTTTCTTTATAAGGTAATATTAATTTATGTTTAGGGAAAACCAGACATCTAACACGTAGCCGACAATATCTAAAAGGGGATTTAGAGCCATCGTTAGGGTCTAATATCAGGATCACTTCAAAGTCTAACTACAGGGAGCCCTTATCAAAGTCTGACCCAAAAGCCTCTATCAGAACCCAAATTCAGAACCTCCCATCGGGGTCTGAATTCAGGACCTCCGGCAGAACGTCTATTTCAGACTCATCTCCAGCAAAAGGCAAGTAAGGTTTGCGAGAGGAATCAACCTAAGATATCAACTCCATAATGACGCACATCATCTAAATAAGGAAATAGCCAAAAAAATAATTGTCTTTCGTTTCTTTAAGCTGGACAACCGCCTAAGATAGGGAAGTTTTGAGATTCTAGGGATTGAGCTAGTTAATGGGAAACGTGAATGGAATGTAACCGCTGTTAGTTTATTTTCCTTGTAACAAAGTATTATAAATAGGACGAGAAACCATAGAACAATATATGGACCTTTTGATAACAAAGTAGTAATAGAGCATTTCTTATCAATCTTTGTGTATTTATTTGATCTTATTTTTTGTCAAGTTAATTACACAAACAGTTGGCACCGTATGTGGGAAACATTGAAATGAAAAGTCGTGTTTATGGTTTCCTACAATCATTGAATCCAAGCAAGTTTGTTAAACCCAACAAGTAAGAATGGCCCCAAGGAACAAGGAGTCTAGAATCTTTGCATCCACTGCTCACCAAAAGGAAGAAGTATCCAACCACATAATACCTATAGTGGACATCTCGGTAATCAGGAACAAGATGATGAGGTAGATGAAGGACCAGATGCAGCCTTTGAGAAAGTAGTTCTAGGAACAACTGCAAGTCATACAACAAGAGAACCGGGCGCTCAAATCCCAGATCCAAGGGGTTGGCCCTAGTAAAGACAAAATGGGAAGGGAAAGGAATTAGCCGTTGTCGAAGACCTCCATGAGGATGGACGGCCAGAAAAATGCCACGATGAATGACCTGTTGGACAATTATAACCCATAACATCACTATTTGTACAGAACATGGTGTTGTTGTACAAATTAACTATGCGACAAAGGAAATTGCTCTTTTATCATTTGTAATTGGATTACTCAAATATATAAATGATAAAAGTCCATATGATTAGTACCGGATTAATAAGATATGAGACATTATTAATCCACAAAGGTTTAATCATTAAATATCCATAGTCGTAGTATTATCGAGACTGGACATCGATAATGCGGAATAGACTAGTATTACACATGTGCGTATTATGGAAGCGTAGTGACATAGTTCTCATATATTTGGGTATTGGATACTCATGCGAGTGTAATAGGAGGTTCTGTTTACCGATGGTACGGAAACAGTTTCGCTCTGGATAGACCCCTCGGAATCCCATTGGTAGTATGACTATGTGTCTATGGGAATCCGAATCAGGGTAGGTGTATTTGGTCTTAACCTGAGACTTGCATCGCTAATACTTGCGACAATCAATATACTTTGGTTTTGGTCGTCAAAGGCTTTAACAAGTTCTGTGTACGCCTCTTCTGGGTATACTGAGAATCATAGTGTATTGGGTGTGATGTCAAGATGGAAGTATCACTTCAGTCATATGGAGATGATGATCACGCAGAGATACATAACTGGTACTCTAAGTGCTATAGCCATTGGGGAAGTATGACTTGGTCATGACTTTCCGATCATAAAGAGACTAGTTGCTTGTGATCCGATATATGCTTCCGTACGGGGCAGATACAACTCCAGCCCCAGGCCTTGCATGTGACATCCAATACTGGATCGCAATACGCAATACTACGTATACTACGCCTGACATAGATCATTTATTCCGTAGCAGAATATTTCTGGAGAATTGGGTAGGCACGGTGCTTTGCTAGAAGCCAACCATGTCTTGTAAATCGGTAAATACTTTGTACCGGGTACGCACGTTTTTCGATAGTCCGATGACCGTATTTACTGCCAACATATCCAGTGATCTATTGGGTCGCACCCCAAAGATTCACTGATGATGTTTGACTCGAACAATATTAATCTGGGATTAATTAAGAGAGAGAATGTTAATCTGAGATTAATTTAGAGAGAAAAAATTAATCTGGGATTAATTATGGCAAGAATTAATCTGGGATTAGTTATCAGAGAAAGAATTAATCTGGGATTAATTGCGTAGAGAATTTATCTGGGATTAAATTCGTCGAGAGGAGAGAACGACGATTAATTTGGAATTAATCGATAAAATAAATTTAATAGTTAATTTATATTTTACTATTTAATTTATTTAATTGGGCTAAATAATATATTAGATATATTAATTGAAATTGGATTTCAACAGGAAATTAAATTGGATTTTAATTTTAGCGAACGAATTAATTTGGAATTAATTCGCAAGCGATTTCCGTAATAATTTTACAGGGTATTATTTTTTAATTAAATTAGATTTAATTATGTCGCGACGGAAAGTTCGTTTAATCGGATTAAACGAATCCGAGCCCGAAGTATGTTGAGCAAGCTCACTTGAATTTTGAATTTAAAATGGGGCCCACTTTACTTACATCATTAGTCATCTTAGGTGATTAACATGAGTGATGGATTTTGGTGGTATCTTATTTAACACTCAACATATTTAATTTTAAAAATTGATCTCTCTCCCTGGCATTTAGGCCGAATGGCCTTCATTTGATTAATGGCCGAATGGCCTTGATTGAGAGATAGGCCGAATGGCCACTATATCAATTACTTCTCTGACTTCTTTTTTAACGTGTAAAAAATAAAGAAATAGAAGTGGCTTGTTTTCCTTTTAATGGCCTCTGATTTTAAAAAGCAACATTTTGCTTTTCTTAAGCATAAAAAAACGAAAAGTGCCTCTGCAACCATAAAAAAGGCATTTTGACTTTTAAAAAAAAAAGTGATTGGCCGAAAGGATTGGCCATTTGATTTCTTAAAAGGCCGAAAGCAATCTGGTTCTCTTTTTCATCTTGGCCGAATTGGCCACTGCATTTGAAGACTTCGCCGAATAGTTCACCAAGTAACCGATTGCTTCCCTCTCTCGGGTAAATTTATTTCTCCTAGGGAGATAAAATTTGTTCCATTTATTCTTGCTAACACATATGAGAGTCAAATGAAAGTGATAGGGATACTCACCAATGAGCTTGAAAGCTTCAACATCCATGGAAGTTTTGAACTCAACCGATCAATTTAAGTTTTCCGCAACTTATTTTTGATTATTATTCACACACGAATCACGCTTAGAGATCCCGTGGCATGTCTAGGACACTAACAATGGTATCAGAGCGAGATCTAAGCATGATTTAATTTCTAGGGTTCATGACTTTAATTTGGGATTTTATGCTTAGAGCTTAATTTTTCCTAAATTGATTGTTTGGTTGAGTTTATGTGATGTTTAATTGGATTTGTGCATCATTGATTTTGTGATAAATTGATTAGATCAAAAATCCCCAAAATCCATGCTTGGCCGAAAATACCCTAGGAAGCTCATGGTTAAATTTTGAATTAGACTATTGGATATGTTGATTCACATGAAATTGAATATTAGTTGTTGATTTAATTAGATTGAAATCAAAATTGTATGTTAATTTCATGTATTGTCGTGAGATGTGAAGCATGTTATAGAATTTGATTTTGCCCCAATTTTGTGTTGGACATGAAAGTGGGAATTAGGCATGATTAATTAGATTAAATTAATGTTTTGGAAACATTAGGTTAATTAATTAATTATGGTGATTGCACTTTAATTGAATTAATATATAATTTGGAATGTTGTATTAATTTAATTGTTGTATTTGGGATAATGGACTTGGTTGGGCCAAATTTTAGTCTTGGATTATATTTGGGCCTAAACTATTTCCATAAAGTCCAAAATATGACTATTGGGCCTTTAATAATTTAATTGGGCCTAATGGGCCAAAATTGATTCTATGGCATAGGGTGATTCCTATTAGGCCTAGGCATTATAGATTAGATCCATTTTGGCCGAAAGCTCAAGCCTAAAGAATTAATTAAAAGCCCATTGGACTTTAATTAAATAGTATTGGATACTAATTAGGCCTTTGAGATCCATTAAGATTGGATTTGGAATCCAAGTCATTAAGGCACATAAATAAGTGTAATTATTTAATTTGGAATTAAATATGAATTAGTATTTGATGCAATTTAAATTGGATTTAAAATTGTAGTTCGATATAATTCAAGAATACTTATTTTGAGTATTTATTCTTAAACGAGTTTGACTCGAGCAAATCAAATCGTTGTATGAACATTGGATGGTCATTAATCAAAGATTAATTAATTGGATTAGATTGATTGATAACATGCTTTGTGTCAATACTTGGATGTATGTATGAATAATGTATATCGGATGGATATTAGATGTGTGATGGGAATTTTGGAAATTGTTGTAATAAATTTAGAATTTATTAAATTGGACCTGCGTGTCCAGCCTATTACCTATTTTCTCATTGTATTTCTCTTCTCACCAATTCCCCTCAATGTAAATGAGGTTTCTTTAGAAGTGTTATGTAATTGGGTAGAAGTAAGAATAGTGCTAGCGGGAGAGAGGAAAATGGAGAGATTTGTTCTATGAACAAATTGTATTATATATCCATCCACATATCATTATTAATTTTATTTCGCACCTTATTATGCTTTTAGAATGCATGCTTAAGGGTGTATGATGACACCTAATTAAAGATAATAAATTGGTTGCCAAATCGCGACAAAAACCCCCCATTTTATATTAAGCGATTTCCTGCCATTGAGTGATTCTCTCTCAAGATCCAAGATTGGCACTGGTTTGTTGGCTAAAATCAAGACCTTTGTCCATCGCAGATGTGTTTGAATCATGAAGGCTTTGTTCCATATCGTATGTCTTGTCCAAGTTGTGATTTGTTGGCCAAAGTTAAGATCACTTCTTGTCCATCGACATCGATTACGAAGCTTTCCAAAGTCAATGGGTCCCGCTTAACTGCAATCATTAAGCTTGTTGTGCCAAAGCCAAGGCTTAGTTGATTCAGAGGAAAAGGTTAGGGAATATATTGGATATATTGACATATATATGATATATGTTTCGGACTTGGATGTCCACCTACTGGATCTAGGAATTGGATGAGATCCAATTGATCTTAGAGATCTACCTAGTTAAATTTTACACAACTTGTTGGCCAAAGTCAAGGTTGTGTATCTTTTAAAACGGGATCCTAGCCCACTAGGAAACTAGGTTTCCCGAGTACTCCACAGAGGGTTAGAGGCTCGTTGAAAAATAGTGGGAGGTAAGTATTAAATTTGTAATTTCATTTAGATACTTGCCAATACGCGCTCATTTCATTTTTCGTCATTTATTATTAAATATATTAGTTGGACTAATATTCAATTGTTGTTTTATTAAATAGTTGGACTGTATTCAAACTACTTCATTTGTAGTTGATTATATAATTGGATTATAGTAATCAATACATCTGAATGTAACCGAACAATTGTAGTTGATTATATAGTTAGACTATAGTAAGCATTGCATTTAATTGTACCTGAAATCATTGATTGGATAGTTGGACTATATCAATCAAGGTGACTGAAAGATTAGCGTCAAAGGACATAATCCTGGGGAAAATGTCTTTAACAGCTTTAATTTTCAGATTGGGAGTAGAACCTCTCGAGCATGAGCCCGGAGTTGAGCGAATAGTAGAGCATGAGCTTGGGAAGACTCATTGTGATGATAACTTTAGTGCTCAATTCGTTATGCATAGCTAGAGCTTCTTAAAAGGACAAATCCCAAGTTGTCTGCCTAAATTGTGGCAAACGGGGTCACTAGAAGTGTGACTGCCGTATGAACAAGGCAGACATGAAGGAAGTGAAAGCGGGACAAGGTTCCGGCTTCAAGAATGTTTGTTATAAACATGTTCACTACTGTTTTTTAAAATTGGATTTTTTTATACTAGATGTGATACATGTATATATGTACTGATGTGCGGGATCTGCTGATAAGCAGGAAACTGGCTTCAGATGAGATCGACCTACAAGTCGGAAATAGGACGAGAGTCACTGTTTTGGCCGTAGGAACCTAAGATTTGGAACTGCCCTTTGGGCATGTACTTAAACTAAGAGACTGTTATAATGTATCTAGTTTGACTATGAACATTATCTCTGTATCTAGTTTAACCCGTTGCGGGTATACCTTTGTATTCCAGAACACAAGGTGTTTTTTTTTATAAAGATGATATTGAGATATACACATTAGATGTGAATAACAGTATTTATATTTTTTTGAATATAAATGAATCTCAAACATATAACATGACAAACAAATAGCTCAAATTGAGTAAATCAAATGAGACTTATTTGTGGCATTGTCATCTGGGATGCGTTAACAAGACTCGTATATCCATACTTTCGAAGAGTGGATACTAGGACAGATTTGATTATAATTCAAATGATGTCTACGAATTTAGTTTAATTAGGCAAAGTGCCTAAAACACTTTTTACTTGGTAAAAGTGTAAGTGCCACCGATCTGTTAGCCCTCGTTCATAGTGACGTAAGTGGGCCCATGTCTAGCTAGGCTAGAGGTGGATATGAATACTTCGTAACCTTTACGGATGTGGCATCGCGTTACGGTTATGTGTATCTTATGAAACACAAGTCATAAACTTTTGAGTAATTCAAAAGGTTTCGACACGAAGTATGAAAACAGACTGGTAAAAAGTATTAGAACATTGCGGTTAGACCATGATGGACAATACTTAAACTGATGAGTCGCTCTGAGCTACCAAATTCCTTCTGAGGATACGCATTAAACAGTGCAATACTTATTTTTAATAAGGTTCCATTAAAATCTGTTAGACAGACTTCATATTAGATATGAACAGGAAAGAAACCGGGTTTCTCATTCCTGAAGATTTGGGAATGTTGGGCATACGTTTTGGATGATACCAAACTAGCCCCCAAATTGGATAAGTGCCTATTTATAGGTTATCATAGGGAAATCAAAGTATAGTACTTATACAACTCACAAGAGAACAATGTAATTGTTGCTCTCCATGCGATTTTCCTAAGAGGAATTCCTATATGCAGTGGTAAGTGGGAGGAAAGTAAAACTCGATGAAAAATCAGAGTAATACTGTTCCAGGCACCGAGTCCTCACGGAACACCAACAGTTCATCAGGGATGAAACTGTACCAATAATCTTCGAACACAAGAATCGCGTAGGTCGGAGAGAGTCAGAAAACAACCTGGGAGTTATGGGTTTCTGATCTCACCTCATGTAGACCTCAATCTTATTGAGGAAGACAAACCGGCTACGTATGAGGAAGTGATACAAGGTATCGACTCCTTTTATGGCAAAGTGCCATTAAGTCCGAAATGGATTCCATGTATACCAACCAAGTTTGGACACTGGTTGATGTACCAGAAGGCATTGTGCAAAGATGGTATCAGAGCATGGTATATGGAGTCAGTGACTGCAGTGGGTAGAGTGTTGGGGTCTTGTATACGCAGTATGTCCGGGATACCCATATACGAGGCACTACCTCTCATGTATCTTATCCTCGAGTACGTCCTCAAGTTATATAGACATGTTAGTGAGCATTCCCAAAGTTATTTGAATTCTCTTCCTAACAAAGTAACCATAACCCTTGCTCTAGTTAAGAATCATTATGTAATCCTCCTAGTTTACTTCCAAAATTTGAGAACAAACTTTGAAACTAGATAATAAAGATCCAAGAGTATCTACCCAAGAGAGTAAAAAAGAGAAAGAGAAAGCTAGAAGAAAAGTGTAAGGAAGGATGTGTAGATGCCTAAGTAATTAGAGGTAAGAAAAGGTAGGGATACATAATTAGATAAATAAGAAAGTGCCAGAACTTATAGTAGAAAAGAAAATAGAATAAGTCCGAGCGATAGTGAAATGTCGAGTAGACCTAAGTGAGGTTTCTTCCCTCCAAGTAAGATTCTTTTCCTTCTCAGAAAATTTCTTCTGGCCGATTCAATAACTTTCGAGTACCTCATATAAATAGCCAGTTCCCCGAGTAATGCAGGATAGCCAGAAAGATAAAAGAAGTCAGAAATTAGGATTACATATGGGAGTTCCAATAGACAAGATATGCTAAAAGGATATAGAGATTCTAGATCCCCAAACCCAGGCCCGTAAGCAAACAAATGAAGGTCGTAAGGAAAGATGATTATTTTTCTTAGCCAAGGAACCCGACAGAGACACGACCCTAAGTTACCCAAATTCTCCGTGATATCGATTAGGAGAGCTGTCTTGGCGGAGCCTATCTCATACCTACCTTACATGAATGATAGACTCTACCAGGACACATAGTACCAGAACAAGGACAACAACATACGTGGAGACGTGAAACTCTTACCCCATCTTTCACTAGCATATATAAGGGTAACCGTAAGGAAGTCTGACAATGGTATCTACTAAGCAAGAAACAAAGAATGTTGAAAGATAAGATCACTCAGAAAATATCCTAGGAAATTTCGGTAGTTAGAAAGAATAGAACCTAGTATAGTTCAAGAATCTAGGCAAGTCAGCACGAGGCTTGCAGTACTAGTAGAAGTCAACAAAATAGACCAAATAAAGTAGAAACCCATAGATCAAACCAATGCCAGTGGAAGTTCGCGTAGGTTCAAAAAGCACAGACCCGGAAGAAATGAGATATTCAGAAGTTAACATGAGTACCAGTATGAATAATAAGAATTAAAAAGACATAACTGTAAAGTATAGCAAGAGTAAAAGGTATGGGGTCTAGAAAGTGGCCCATAAGAAAAAACCATTAAATATCCTCAGTAGTACGACTTGAAGCCAATAGATAGGATATGAAAATAGTAAAGAAGGATGCGGGAAGTAACAAGGAAGTCCAGTACATATAGACACATATATAACGTAGCGCGAAGGTAGTAACATAAATGGATACCTCGGTATAGTTGATAAGAGTTGTGGAGAGCTTAAGACTTGGAGTAGTTTATACGGATTCTAACAGTATGAGCGATAACTTCTTTGACGAGTAGTTCCAACCCCAGTAAGTGTTTAGACACCTAATTAGACCATCGTTGGGCTTAGACAATTAATAAAATGGGTATTCTCAGATCTCCTAGGAAAGTAGGTATTTACCCCAAAAATTAGAGCTTAGCAAGGACTTGAACAAGTAAAAAAGAGCATCAGGCAGGATAGACAGATAATGAGTTGGCAAGACAGCCAACCAAAGAAGCTCAACATGACCTAGATATGAATAATGAGGTAGTAATGTCTTGTATGAGATAAAGTGATTGCAATTCACAATATCTTTAGTCAAATTTAGAAGGGACGACCTGCCCTATTGTAGAATTGAAAGCCTTCAATGAAGTAGAGGCTCGAAAGAGTAAGGAACCAGAGTATGTGACGTATATAATGACTCACAGAAGTAAAACATATGACACTTATAGAACTCTTCATCGTACTAGAGAATGAAAAATTAGTAAGAGAGTAACACCCGAACCAGAAACATTAGTAGTAATACTTTAACCCGTCATAAATGATGGAGCTTCCAAAGAAAAAAAAGACGTAAGGGGTTCAAGGAACTGAGATGAGAATGAATAAAAGAGGATGTATGGTAGGGTTTTGAGAGAGCATGAATCTTAAAGAGGTTCTCAGTAAGAGGTAGTATGACTAATAGTCGGAAATGAATCATGAGTAAATTTGGGAGATGAAATTCAGATAGATCCTAGCAGAAGTACCTTAGGGTGGGAGCCAACACCAGATAGGAAAACTAAGGAGTCATAGGCTGATAGATGAGCAGCATGTGCAACTACAGCACAGGCAACTGGTGAGGTCACCACAACCGTAAAGACTTCAGGACTAATTCCCTACCCTCCCAACCCTCGTTAGACAACAACAGTAGAGATGAACCTCGATGTTGTCCCTAAGAAATTCCCAAAAAATAGATGATTCTGTGAGGGATACCAAGGCATAGATCTTTTAAGTTGCAGATATAGAATAAAGCAGGAAAGAAGATGAAAGGAATAATAAGGAAAAGGATTGGAAGTGGAACTGTCAAAATGCAACGACAGTAGGAGAAAATACCAAGGAAGCATTGATAGAAGTGCGTAAAAATAAGAGTTCTCAGTATCAGAATGAAACAAAAGTTTTATTACGTTTTAACTCACGTAATTTATATGAAGTAACCAGCCATAGTTAAGTTAACCAAACCACCACGGGTTTGTATTCTGATTAAGTTACCAATTATAGATCATTGTAGGAACCGCAATCTCCTACGCTGAAGTTTAGTAATGCCAGCCAAATTTCAAAACTGTGACTTGACACTCTTTCCCTAAGTTGATCTTTTTACATTATATTATTATAAATATCAGATTTACTTTTCTGCATTTAGAGCGTTAGCCAAATTTACTTTCAAATTATTTTGATGAAGAATGCTATGAGAATTGATTTAGAAAATATAAGATTTCAAAAGTATGATTTCAGTGATTTCGGGCCATGGGGAAAAACCCACACCAATATGTAACTTGACTCAGATATAGAATTGACGGATTCAAATATCGTGTGCACACGTAGTTCAGGACTAGGGATGACAGATGCCCCTAAATCCTAGATTCAGAGTCTGAAGGGTAGCATAGATACGCACCATAGGCTCTAGAATGTGTCTTGGGGAACGGCGATACGTAACGCCCCAAGACCATCAGATTTCAGGGCTAGGGGGACGCCCCTAAACCCTAATTTCAAGGACATATAGTGGCATGCTTTGGGGGACGACGATACGTAACGCCCCAATGTCATGGATTTGCACTTCTGGCTCTAATTAGGCATATGGGGGGACAACGATACGTAACGCCCCCATGCGTCAGGTTTTTCAGAGACAGATATTTCAGTAATAGTTTTCATAGATAGATTTGCAGAAAAAGATTTTCAGAAAACAGACTTTTCAAAAATGAATTTTCGGAGACAAGTTTTCTAGAGACATGATTTTCGAAATAGACAAGAGTTGTAAAAGAATTTTCAAGAACACTCAGTTTTTCAGAAAGGATTCAGAGATTTCCAAATTGAGAAGAGTTTTCAGAATAATCAGGTTTCTTAAAGTGATTTTCAACTCCAGAACTATGAGATTTCAATTAAATATTTCAGTTTTAGATTTAACATGTCCACTCACTTAGATCGTTCAAGTGATCTAACCCACCACTCCTAGTTTCTTTATTTTGTAGGTGTAACATCCCCAATCCGGAGATGCTACCGATAGGATATAGGCCGTACTATCCATTTGAGCCACTGACTTTCTAATTACAAACAATGTTTATACTTTCCTTAACATAATTTCGTATATGGGACCAATGCCTAAACTAGACAACATGATATGCAAATTTAACATCAATAACAGTTTACTCAATAACACTTGCTTTTGTAACTATATTGATACACATTTTATCCTTATAGAACGACTGACATGATACCAATGACTGATACATGACTTCTCTTTGACTCTAAATGGACTCTCTCTCTGACTTACCTGGTGGACTCTCTCATAAAACTGTTGTTTCTGAAAAATTTCCTTTCTAGAAAACTTTTCTCTGAAAACTGTTTCTGAAATATGTATCTACAAACTGATCTCTGTAAACTATTTCTAAAAACCTGATATATGTCTCTGAAAAACCTGACGCATGGGGGCGTTATGTATCGTCGTCCCCCATACGCTTAACTAGAGTCAGGAGTGCAATTCCATGACATTGGGGCGTTACGTATCGCCGTCCCCCAAAGCATGCCACTCATGTCCCTGAAACTAGTGGTCTTGGGGCGTTACGTATCATCGTCCCCCAAGCCACTGAACTAGAACTGGGGGTGCGGATCTATGCTACCCTCCAAGCTCTGAATCTAAGATCTAGGGTCATCTGTCATCTCTAGTTCTGAACTAGGATTTGGGGGTATTACGTATCACCGTCCCTCCAGTCCTCTACATGTTCATATGTCATCTCCGTCAATTCCGTGTCTGAATCAAGTTACATACTGATGTGGGTTTTTCCCCCATGCCTCGAAAACATAAAACTCATGCTTTGAAAATATTTATTTTCTAAACCATTTCTCAAAACATGCTAAATAAAATATAACTGATGGTGAAATTGGCTAGAGCTCTAAAAGTGAAAAGTAAGTCTGATATGAACAATAATATAATAAAAGTCAACTTAAAAGAAAAATGTCCAATCACATATCTGAAGTCCTTCTAGCATAAATTCATATTGCCGAAGGAATTTGTGGTTCCTGCAATAACCTTTAATGGACAACTAATTAGAATACATATCGTGGAATATATTTTGAAACTATCGTCGCTACATGGGGCTTTCCGTTTGTGTCATGGTAATTTACATGTATATAAGATGATAAGAAAAAAATTATCCTAGGAAATGGCCATGAGTCACGACGCTAAGTTTTTACGTGTCACGATGCGAACTAGAGAAGGCCGAGATAGAGAGCTGTTTTGGTTCACGTTGCGACGTGAGTCCACGTACGTCGCATCGCGCACAACACATAATCGAATGGGACTTATTTTCCAGAATGCGTCACGACGTAAGGTACTTTGCGTCGCGACCAAGGCCAGTTTCAGGGCCTAATATCAACTTGTCCAAGTCTAACTTGCTTCAACACACTTCCCACACTAAAACCTTCATATAAGCACCTCTTTAACTATAATATGCATACTCAAGAGGCATATTCAACCCCAACTTTTATGTACTAATTTATCAATAACAACATAAAAAGCACGTTCAACTCCCCCCCAATACATTCACATACACAAAAGCCTCAATCCATAATAATATTATCATTTTACTTTCCAAAATACACGCTAGCAACCCAATTAAAGGTAATTTAGCAATCCCAAATTCTAGGGTTTATAAGGTGAGAATTTTGGGCTTAATATTCGTGTTCAAAATTGAAAATTTAGAAGATAAAAAGAGAATGGAAGCTTATTTGACCAAGAAAACTTGAGAGCTCATCACCATTCCTTCATTGTTTTCAAGAAATGAAGAATTTTTGAAGATTTTCCCCTCACTTACATTTTTCACTTCTCAATGGATGCATGAATAGTGCCTTATTTATAGGCATGGTGGCTGATTTTTTTTTGATAAAATGAGTGCTTGATATTTTTTCACATGTCCCATTTCTAGTCCATTCTTGAAATTACTGTAGTAGTTATGCAAATCATAATGTTTGACCTTTTTCCGGTTCGAATTTGGAAACATATTCAACGTGGAAGTTGTAGGTCTCGATCTTAGATTTTCGACGATATAAAATTCATAAAATTTGGAGTTCGTATGAGAAAAGTATGGCCTAAATATTATGGGCTGTCCGGAGTGGAACATCGTACCGTCTTGTATCAGAATCTCGAAACATTTTCCGGTTGTCCCCAAAATCATTTCATAAGTGTATATGTGTCCAACATAACTATATTATGTAACATTCATCTCAGAATAAAACAATAGTCGACATCACTGATCGTCGAGATTACTGGTCGTTATAACAGGTTTACTCGGAGGACGAGCTCGAGAGTATGGATACTGATGGAAATCACTAGGGTGTTCAGTCCACCAGGTCAAGTCAAAGGTGGAGTTTAGTCAAGTTAAGTAAAGTACAGTTCTAGATATCTGTATAGTAAAGTTGTATATAATAAATTGTGTATAGAGTGGTCAAGATAATTGATGTTGATGTTCAATTGTCTGTGTACTGTTATATATTTTATGTTATGGATTTGGACGATGGTCTCATTTATGAGATTATATTTAAGAAAAGAGTATCAGTGTTGTTCATAGTTAGAAATTCACAGGCTCATATGGATAGTATGGTATATTCCCTGACAGTAGCATCTCCTGGATTGGGGATGTTACACTCAATATGGAAAGTCTATGAACTATTTCAATAATTAAAACAGATAATGCCACAACCCCTGCTCCAATAGCTATAACCATGGGTGGAAAGACCACCCCAATTTTGGATGGAAGAATAACCAAGGGCAGGACTACAGGATAAATAACTTTTCCCTCTAAGATTCCTGTAGTGGAATAGAGATGTCAGTCAAAAGATCAAACCATCCGTGGAGATCTATTGATCCATATGGCCAATTAAAACAAAGTTTATTGCAGAGCATAACCAAGAAAATGTAAGAATATTGCGAGATTGGAAGTGTTAGTATAGAGCCAAGCCGCATCTTTTAAGACACTGGAAAATCAATTGGGATAGTTGGTGAGTGGAAAATCAATGTCGCCCTCTCGAGTAATATAGAGCCTAACCCAAAGGGCCAGAATAGTGAGTCTTGCAAGGCTATCACACTGAAAAGCGGGACTGTCATTGAAAATGTCATTGGGGTACGATAGTTTACAGAGAGGGAAAATGAGCATATGAAAGAAAATAAGGTAATTAAAGAAACCAAGAAGAAAGAAATCTGTACATATGATCTACATTCTCTATTTCCCCAACGTCTGTAAGAAAAAAAAATATAAGCAGTTTTCATAGTTTCTGAAAATTTTAAAGAAGTTGCACATCAATATCCCATTCTTATAGGTATTGGAGTATATATCTCACGTTTATGAAGGAGATCATATCCAAGAAGAGGAAGCTGGATGAATATGAACTGTTGTACTTGCCGAAGTATGCAGTGCAATACTACAGAAGACGCTTCCATCGACGCTAAAAGATCTTGGTAGCTTTACCATCCCGTGCACCATTGGAAATTGAAACTGAGGCAAAGCTCTATATGATTTAGGTGAAAGTATTAACTTCATACCTCTCTTTATTTATAGGAAACTGGCCCTATGAGAGGTAAAGCCTACCACGGTTACCTTGCAGTTGGCAGACATATCCATCACTTACCCCAATGGATTAATAGAGGATGTAATCGTCAAAATGGATAAATTTTACTTCCTAGCAGATTTTATCTTCCTAGATATGGGGAAAGATCGTGAAGTCCCATCATCATCGGAACACTCTTTTTGGCGACAGGTAGAACGTTCATCGATGTGTAGAAAAGTGAGCTGACCATGAGAGTGAAAGATCAAGAAGTGACATTTCAGGTCTTCAAAGCTCTATTATGCCTGCAAGATGAGGAATAATGCTATAAAGTAAATGTGTAGGAGGTGCTGGTCAAGTGACTCATAACATGAGTCACCATGATGGTATCCCTAAGGTGAACTATTGAAGACCCATAGTATAAAAAAGAATATTGAATGAGAACATACACATGTTTGTGACCCACCCACTCATGTGAGAATTGACCCGTGGATGGGGCCATTTGCTGAGCCGTTGACAGACATTATGGGCCATTTCATAGAAAATCCGTTATGACGATACGATCAGTCATTACCATCTACGCCTACAAAGAAGCCACCATGATTAATTGAGTGGTTACATTTGGCTAAAGACGTTAAACTTAGCGATAGCTGAGAGGCAACCCATTCAATTATTTATTTTTATTTAATTCATTTTTTGAGTTTAATTTTAGTTTATTGTATGGAAAATTATGTGTTTTAAAGTTTACATGTGTAATTATACATGAACTGGCACCAACGGAACATTACGCGCAGCTCAAAATTTATGAGGAGCTAAAGGCTTGCGCATCACAACGCCCCTCAGGTGTCGCAACGTGACAAAGTACAAAAATAAGACAAAGACTTGGAGGCCTTCCACATCACGACGCAAAACACTTTTCATCACAATGTGAAACCCTAATGCATAAATCCATAAATTTTAAGGTTGTGCATCGTGACGTCAACACGATGGTGGCATTTAAAACACGCCTCCCCTTGGATTTTTTACACAACCAACACACTTAATCACTCATTATCGGCCACAACCATATTCCCATTCATCCCCACTCACCAAAATCAACCTTAAATACTTCCCCTACTCCATTCCACACTCTCTCGCTATCCTTCACGCAAATCGTTTTGCTTGGGCATGAATATTCTCACATTTCAGGTTTACTTCCAAGCTCTTACTCTCCTACTTTGGTTACTGAGATTTGTTGTGTGTATTGAGAATTTAATCGAAGTTTGGTGGTGTAGATGAATGCATTTGACTATCTAGAAGTGTTTGAGTAATGGATTTTAGGTTGACAATTGGACAAAACACCAAAATACATGAGAGACTGTCAAAAAAATTTCAAAATCCCAGCCATGCATCTCCAATGGCTTCCAAGAGATCCCACAGCAAAGTCACCGCTACTCTCTCTAATGAAAATAAAAAACTTATCTTTGCAATGGCTGAAAAGCGCTACGAAAAAGGGTAGAGACAAAAAGTAATTATAATTGAGCGGGAATTTGAGGTAGATACAGGCAAGTTTCCTCAAATTGATATTGTGATAGCACAACGCCGTTGGCACAAGCTGTGAGCCTAGCCCAATTCGGCTGTTTTCCTATGGTAAGGGCATTTTACACAAATGCATATGAGCATAGGGATTATCATGTAATAGTGTGGGGCAAGCAGGTGACATTTGATAGAGCCACAATCAATCGATTCTACATCCATCTAGACATTAATAATGATGATTATACAGACATAATTAAGGACCATGACTTAGATCATATAATTATAGTGCTATGTATCCCTAATGCTTCATGGGAGGTCAATAATAATAGGGAGATAATTAAGATGATCTTCACGTTCATTCAACCAGATGCTCGTGTCTGGTTTCATTTCTTGACCCACACACTCCTTTTAGGTTCTTATTTTACATTTGTCATGAAGGATCAAATGCTTCTGCTTTACTCTCTACTCGAAGAGGACTCTATCGATATGGGTAGCCTCATTTATACCAATATTGTTCAGGCTCACAATTCTACACATATGGGTCTTCTCTATTATGGTCTCATCACCAGTCTATATACTCAGGCTAGGGTGCCCATGGATCCTAGAGGGGAGATTTTTCCACCCACCACTGCCTTGACCGCTAGTATCCTCCAGAAGCTCCCTGTTAAAAGGGCTTCTATGGCCAGTTCATCCTTCGCGTACCCTCAGCTCGACCATCTGATCGACCATTCACCGTAGCCTAGTTTCTGGACCACCTTGAGAGCACCTTCCGTGTTCAGGCCACGTACCATGCTTAGTATAATCAATCTTTGGAGAAGATGCTCTAATTAATGGCTGGCCAACTCAACATCAGTTTGGATCAGTTCCCAGTATTTTCACATCCTTCCGAGATCACTACATCTATAGAGGCAGTTGACGCTGATGTTGACGAGGACAAGTGATCCTCACCCATGGTAGTGTTATTCCATTCTCTATCTTCCTTCGCTTATTTTGTTACTATGGAGATAATGCAACTTTCAAGTTTGGGAGTGTGTGTCTGTTAGTTTTTATTTTTTGCTATTTATCTTTATGTTATTTTTTGTGTGAAAAAAATTATAAAAAAAAAGGTCATAGGAATTAAACATAAGTCCAATGATGAGGTTGTTTGCTTGGTGCAAAGTCTTAGAAAACGATAAATGCCCATAACGCTTTTAACCGATGCCTTGAGTAAGTGATCTAGAATCTAGATCAAGTAGGTTTGTAATAATAAGAATCTAGATAGTTGACAAAGTGACTAGTTGAGAAAATTGTTAGACGATGAATGATCTTTTGCTCAGATATCTATCTGTTTGTAATTATTTATGATTTGTAATACGACTTAAAAAAAAACAAATAAACCACCTATAACGTTTTTAGCTTCACGGTGCACCATAAAATTTAGGTTCTGTCAAAAAAAATACTATCGGTCGTGTCGAGACATGGGCACCGAGTTTTGGATTGTGGCCCGATTTCACTCTGATTTTTCCGATTCATCACTCGATGAGTCTGCTTTAGTCGTAATTTCATGTTGACTTATAAATCACACCAAAAACACATCAAAACACTTATAAAACTCAATTTAAACTCACAAAATGTAAGATATATTGACCGTTCATCAACGCTTCCCAACTTCCTCTACAGTCATCACACAGACGCATGCTTAGATCCCAACCACGTGCACATTGAGCTCTCTCACCATATGTATGCATGTCATAGTTCCCTCGCTCCACCAGCAACAGTCCCGCTAGAGCTCCCCACACACATCCATCAGAACTATCACAATTAAAACAGTTCCGACACTACCACAAAAATTGAGAAGTTTGAAATGTTAAATTTTGTGCATTTTCAATTAAATAATAATAAGAATTTATTATATATAATTACATAAATTATTATTAAATTGAAAATTATTATTATTATTAAATTTTTTTAATTTTTTTAGATATTATATTTGCACCCTCAAATAATTGATATAATGTCAATACACCTCTTAACATTTTGATTTTGCATTAAGGAGCCACTACAATATATTGATTTGACAAAAATATCATTATGACGTCATCATTCACTTGATACCGTTAATAGAAAAGTGACTCATTGATACAAAACACTAATCAGAAATGGTGCAGTGTTATTGTCAAAAATTGGTGGTGTGTACATATATTTTTCTCAAACCTAAAGTGGTTCAAAGATAATTTTGCTGCAATTAAACGCACTAAAATGGATCCAATTGGACCCCAATACTCGTTTATTCTATTACAAAACGCCAAATTCAGCAAAAAATTTAAATAATCTTCAAGCCCTTCAACACACTCGCAATTTCAATGGTATCAAATGCTTCTAGAAACTCTAAAAGATCGAATCTTTATCCATTTCAACCCCTACCCACTTCAGATTTCAATCAATTCAATCGCTATAAAAGTTGATGGTTAGACAATTGTGTTAGGGTTTTTGGTTTACGATGCGATCCCAATTTCATTTTTACTGCGTCAAATGGGAGAATGGGAAAATATAATTTTCATTACTACTATAATTCTAAAGAAATTGGAGCTTTCTCCTGCAGATAAGAACATCTCTACAAGTTTTGTCCTAACAACGGGAGCCTCTTCATTTCCAATCATTTTAGCCGTCTCCAATAAAATTCGATTATCATGATGTCAATATCATATAGACTGTTACATGAATTTTTTTGTGTTATACAAGGCATTTGTTCATATTCTGGTATTTGTTTTATATTATCTTTAGTTTTTCTTTATAAGGTAATATTAATTTATGTTTAGGGAAAACCAGACATCTAACACGTAGCCGACAATATCTAAAAGGGGATTTAGAGCCATCGTTAGGGTCTAATATCAGGATCACTTCAAAGTCTAACTACAGGGAGCCCTTATCAAAGTCTGACCCAAAAGCCTCTATCAGAACCCAAATTCAGAACCTCCCATCGGGGTCTGAATTCAGGACCTCCGGCAGAACGTCTATTTCAGACTCATCTCCAGCAAAAGGCAAGTAAGGTTTGCGAGAGGAATCAACCTAAGATATCAACTCCATAATGACGCACATCATCTAAATAAGGAAATAGCCAAAAAAATAATTGTCTTTCGTTTCTTTAAGCTGGACAACCGCCTAAGATAGGGAAGTTTTGAGATTCTAGGGATTGAGCTAGTTAATGGGAAACGTGAATGGAATGTAACCGCTGTTAGTTTATTTTCCTTGTAACAAAGTATTATAAATAGGACGAGAAACCATAGAACAATATATGGACCTTTTGATAACAAAGTAGTAATAGAGCATTTCTTATCAATCTTTGTGTGTTTTTATTTGATCTTATTTTTTGTCAAGTTAATTACACAAACAGTTGGCACCGTATGTGGGAAACATTGAAATGAAAAGTCGTGTTTATGGTTTCCTACAATCATTGAATCCAAGCAAGTTTGTTAAACCCAACAAGTAAGAATGGCCCCAAGGAACAAGGAGTCTAGAATCTTTGCATCCACTGCTCACCAAAAGGAAGAAGTATCCAACCACATGATACCTATAGTGGACATCTCGGTAATCAGGAACAAGATGATGAGGTAGATGAAGGACCAGATGCAGCCTTTGAGAAAGTAGTTCTAGGAACAACTGCAAGTCATACAACAAGAGAACCGGGCGCTCAAATCCCAGATCCAAGGGGTTGGCCCTAGTAAAGACAAAATGGGAAGGGAAAGGAATTAGCCGTTGTCGAAGACCTCCATGAGGATGGACGGCCAGAAAAATGCCACGATGAATGACCTGTTGGACAATTATAACCCATAACATCACTATTTGTACAGAACATGGTGTTGTTGTACAAATTAACTATGCGACAAAGGAAATTGCTCTTTTATCATTTGTAATTGGATTACTCAAATATATAAATGATAAAAGTCCATATGATTAGTACCGGATTAATAAGATATGAGACATTATTAATCCACAAAGGTTTAATCATTAAATATCCATAGTCGTAGTATTATCGAGACTGGACATCGATAATGCGGAATAGACTAGTATTACACATGTGCGTATTATGGAAGCGTAGTGACATAGTTCTCATATATTTGGGTATTGGATACTCATGCGAGTGTAATAGGAGGTTCTGTTTACCGATGGTACGGAAACAGTTTCGCTCTGGATAGACCCCTCGGAATCCCATTGGTAGTATGACTATGTGTCTATGGGAATCCGAATCAGGGTAGGTGTATTTGGTCTTAACCTGAGACTTGCATCGCTAATACTTGCGACAATCAATATACTTTGGTTTTGGTCGTCAAAGGCTTTAACAAGTTCTGTGTACGCCTCTTCTGGGTATACTGAGAATCGTAGTGTATTGGGTGTGATGTCAAGATTGAAGTATCACTTCAGTCATATGGAGATGATGATCACGCAGAGATACATAACTGGTACTCTAAGTGCTATAGCCATTGGGGAAGTATGACTTGGTCATGACTTTCCGATCATAAAGAGACTAGTTGCTTGTGATCCGATATATGCTTCGTACGGGGCAGATACAACTCCAGCCCCAGGCCTTGCATGTGACATCCAATACTGGATCGCAATACGCAATACTACGTATACTACGCCTGACATAGATCATTTATTCCGTAGCAGAATATTTCTGGAGAATTGGGTAGGCACGGTGCTTTGCTAGAAGCCAACCATGTCTTGTAAATCGGTAAATACTTTGTACCGGGTACGCACGTTTTTGGATAGTCCGATGACCGTATTTACTGCCAACATATCCAGTGATCTATTGGGTCGCACCCCAAAGATTCACTGATGATGTTTGACTCGAACAATATTAATCTGGGATTAATTAAGAGAGAGAATGTTAATCTGAGAT
Organism: Zanthoxylum bungeanum; assembly: GCA_019454045.1. Taxonomy (NCBI): domain Eukaryota; kingdom Viridiplantae; phylum Streptophyta; class Magnoliopsida; order Sapindales; family Rutaceae; genus Zanthoxylum; species Zanthoxylum bungeanum. The sequence goes on from SKCR01015523.1 coordinate 27,215, forward strand.
TAATTTAGAGAGAAAAAATTAATCTGGGATTAATTATGGCAAGAATTAATCTGGGATTAGTTATCAGAGAAAGAATTAATCTGGGATTAATTGCGTAGAGAATTTATCTGGGATTAAATTCGTCGAGAGGAGAGAACGCGATTAATTTGGAATTAATCGATAAAATAAATTTAATAGTTAATTTATATTTTACTATTTAATTTATTTAATTGGGCTAAATAATATATTAGATATATTAATTGAAATTGGATTTCAACAGGAAATTAAATTGGATTTTAATTTTAGCGAACGAATTAATTTGGAATTAATTCGCAAGCGATTTCCGTAATAATTTTACAGGGTATTATTTTTTAATTAAATTAGATTTAATTATGTCGCGACGGAAAGTTCGTTTAATCGGATTAAACGAATCCGAGCCCGAAGTGTGTTGAGCAAGCCCACTTGAATTTTGAATTTAAAATGGGGCCCACTTTACTTACATCATTAGTCATCTTAGGTGATTGACATGAGTGATGGGTTTTGGTGGTATCTTATTTAACACTCAACATATTTAATTTTAAAAATTGATCTCTCTCTCCCTGACAGTTAGGCCGAATGGCCTTCATTTGATTAATGGCCGAATGGCCTTGATTGAGAGATAGGCCGAATGGCCACTATATCAATTACTTCTCTGACTTCTTTTTTAACGTGTAAAAAATAAAGAAATAGAAGTGGCTTGTTTTCCTTTTAATGGCCTCTGATTTTAAAAAGCAACATTTTGCTTTTCTTAAGCATAAAAAAACGAAAAGTGTCTCTGCAACCATAAAAAAGGCATTTTGACTTTTCAAAAAAAAGTGATTGGCCGAAAGGATTGGCCATTTGATTTCTTAAAAGGCCGAAAGCAATCTGGTTCTCTTTTTCATCTTGGCCGAATTGGCCACTGCATTTGAAGACTTCGCCGAATAGTTCACCAAGTAACCGATTGCTTCCCTCTCTCGGGTAAATTTATTTCTCCTAGGGAGATAAAATTTGTTCCATTTATTCTTGCTAACACATATGAGAGTCAAATAAAAGTGATAGGGATACTCACCAATGAGCTTGAAAGCTTCAACATCCATGGAAGTTTTGAACTCAACCGATCAATTTAAGTTTTCCGCAACTTATTTTTGATTATTATTCACACACGAATCACGCTTAGAGATCCCGTGGCATGTCTAGGACACTAACAATGGTATCAGAGCGAGATCTAAGCATGATTTAATTTCTAGGGTTCATGACTTTAATTTGGGATTTTATGCTTAGAGCTTAATTTTTCCTAAATTGATTGTTTGGTTGAGTTTATGTGATGTTTAATTGGATTTGTGCATCATTGATTTTGTGATAAATTGATTAGATCAAAAATCCCCAAAATCCATGCTTGGCCGAAAATACCCTAGGAAGCTCATGGTTAAATTTTGAATTAGACTATTGGATATGTTGATTCACATGAAATTGAATATTAGTTGTTGATTTAATTAGATTGAAATCAAAATTGTATGTTAATTTCATGTATTGTCGTGAGATGTGAAGCATGTTATAGAATTTGATTTTGCCCCAATTTTGTGTTGGACATGAAAGTGGGAATTAGGCATGATTAATTAGATTAAATTAATGTTTTGGAAACATTAGGTTAATTAATTAATTATGGTGATTGCACTTTAATTGAATTAATATATATTTGGAATGTTGTATTAATTTAATTGTTGTATTTGGGATAATGGACTTGGTTGGGCCAAATTTTAGTCTTGGATTATATTTGGGCCTAAACTATTTCCATAAAGTCCAAAATATGACTATTGGGCCTTTAATAATTTAATTGGGCCTAATGGGCCAAAATTGATTCTATGGCATAGGGTGATTCCTATTAGGCCTAGGCATTATAGATTAGATCCATTTTGGCCGAAAGCTCAAGCCTAAAGAATTAATTAAAAGCCCATTGGACTTTAATTAAATAGTATTGGATACTAATTAGGCCTTTGAGATCCATTAAGATTGGATTTGGAATCCAAGTCATTAAGGCACATAAATAAGTGTAATTATTTAATTTGGAATTAAATATGAATTAGTATTTGATGCAATTTAAATTGGATTTAAAATTGTAGTTCGATATAATTCAAGAATACTTATTTTGAGTATTTATTCTTAAACGAGTTTGACTCGAGCAAATCAAATCGTTGTATGAACATTGGATGGTCATTAATCAAAGATTAATTAATTGGATTAGATTGATTGATAACATGCTTTGTGTCAATACTTGGATGTATGTATGAATAATGTATATCGGATGGATATTAGATGTGTGATGGTAATTTTGGAAATTGTTGTAATAAATTTAGAATTTATTAAATTGGACCTGCGTGTCCAGCCTATTACCTATTTTCTCATTGTATTTCTCTTCTCACCAATTCCCCTCAATGTAAATGAGGTTTCTTTAGAAGTGTTATGTAATTGGGTAGAAGTAAGAATAGTGCTAGCGGGAGAGAGGAAAATGGAGAGATTTGTTCTATGAACAAATTGTATTATATATCCATCCACATATCATTATTAATTTTATTTCGCACCTTATTATGCTTTTAGAATGCATGCTTAAGGGTGTATGATGACACCTAATTAAAGATAATAAATTGGTTGCCAAATCGCGACAAAAACCCCCCATTTTATATTAAGCGATTTCCTGCCATTGAGTGATTCTCTCTCAAGATCCAAGATTGGCACTGGTTTGTTGGCTAAAATCAAGACCTTTGTCCATCGCAGATGTGTTTGAATCATGAAGGCTTTGTTCCATATCGTATGTCTTGTCCAAGTTGTGATTTGTTGGCCAAAGTTAAGATCACTTCTTGTCCATCGACATCGATTACGAAGCTTTCCAAAGTCAATGGGTCCCGCTTAACTGGAATCATTAAGCTTGTTGTGCCAAAGCCAAGGCTTAGTTGATTCAGAGGAAAAGGTTAGGGAATATATTGGATATATTGACATATATATGATATATGTTTCGGACTTGGATGTCCACCTACTGGATCTAGGAATTGGATGAGATCCAATTGATCTTAGAGATCTACCTAGTTAAATTTTACACAACTTGTTGGCCAAAGTCAAGGTTGTGTATCTTTTAACGGGATCCTAGCCCACTAGGAAACTAGGTTTCCCGAGTACTCCACAGAGGGTTAGAGGCTCGTTGAAAAATAGTGGGAGGTAAGTATTAAATTTGTAATTTCATTTAGATACTTGCCAATACGCGCTCATTTCATTTTTCGTCATTTATTATTAAATATATTAGTTGGACTAATATTCAATTGTTGTTTTATTTAAATAGTTGGACTGTATTCAAACTACTTCATTTGTAGTTGATTATATAATTGGATTATAGTAATCAATACATCTGAATGTAACCGAACAATTGTAGTTGATTATATAGTTAGACTATAGTAAGCATTGCATTTAATTGTACCCGAAATCATTGATTGGATAGTTGGACTATATCAATCAAGGTGACTGAAAGATTAGCGTCAAAGGACATAATCCTGGGGAAAATGTCTTTAACAGCTTTAATTTTCAGATTGGGAGTAGAACCTCTCGAGCATGAGCCCGGAGTTGAGCGAATAGTAGAGCATGAGCTTGGGAAGACTCATTGTGATGATAACTTTAGTGCTCAATTCGTTATGCATAGCTAGAGCTTCTTAAAAGGACAAATCCCAAAGTTGTCTGCCTAAATTGTGGCAAACGGGGTCACTAGAAGTGTGACTGCCGTATGAACAAGGCAGACATGAAGGAAGAAGTGAAAGCGGGACAAGGTTCCGGCTTCAAGAATGTTTGTTATAAACATGTTCACTACTGTTTTTTAAAATTGGATTTTTTTATACTAGATGTGATACATGTATATATGTACTGATGTGCGGGATCTGCTGATAAGCAGGAAACTGGCTTCAGATGAGATCGACCTACAAGTCGGAAATAGGACGAGAGAGAGTCACTGTTTTGGCCGTAGGAACCTAAGATTTGGAACTGCCCTTTGGGCATGTACTTAAACTAAGAGACTGTTATAATGTATCTAGTTTGACTATGAACATTATCTCTGTATCTAGTTTAACCCGTTGCGGGTATACCTTTGTATTCCAGAACACAAGGTGTTTTTTTATAAAGATGATATTGAGATATACACATTAGATGTGAATAACAGTATTTATATTTTTTTGAATATAAATGAATCTCAAACATATAACATGACAAACAAATAGCTCAAATTGAGTAAATCAAATGAGACTTATTTGTGGCATTGTCATCTGGGATGCGTTAACAAGACTCGTATATCCATACTTTCGAAGAGTGGATACTAGGACAGATTTGATTATAATTCAAATGATGTCTACGAATTTAGTTTAATTAGGCAAAGTGCCTAAAACACTTTTTACTTGGTAAAAGTGTAAGTGCCACCGATCTGTTAGCCCTCGTTCATAGTGACGTAAGTGGGCCCATGTCTAGCTAGGCTAGAGGTGGATATGAATACTTCGTAACCTTTACGGATGTGGCATCCCGTTACGGTTATGTGTATCTTATGAAACACAAGTCATAAACTTTTGAGTAATTCAAAAGATTTCGACACGAAGTATGAAAACAGACTGGTAAAAAGTATTAGAACATTGCGGTTAGACCATGATGGACAATACTTAAACTGATGAGTCGCTCTGAGCTACCAAATTCCTTCTGAGGATACGCATTAAACAGTGCAATACTTATTTTTAATAAGGTTCCATTAAAATCTGTTAGACAGACTTCATATTAGATATGAACAGGAAAGAAACCGGGTTTCTCATTCCTGAAGATTTGGGAATGTTGGGCATACGTTTGGATGATACCAAACTAGCCCCCAAATCTGGATAAGTGCCTATTTATAGGTTATCATAGGGAAATCAAAGTATAGTACTTATACAACTCACAAGAGAACAATGTAATTGTTGCTCTCCATGCGATTTTCCTAAGAGGAATTCCTATATGCAGTGGTAAGTGGGAGGAAAGTAAAACTCGATGAAAAATCAGAGTAATACTGTTCCAGGCACCGAGTCCTCACGGAACACCAACAGTTCATCAGGGATGAAACTGTACCAATAATCTTCGAACACAAGAATCGCGTAGGTCGGAGAGAGTCAGAAAACAACCTGGGAGTTGTGGGTTTCTGATCTCACCTCATGTAGACCTCAATCTTATTGAGGAAGACAAACCGGCTACGTATGAGGAAGTGATACAAGGTATCGACTCCTTTTATGGCAAAGTGCCATTAAGTCCGAAATGGATTCCATGTATACCAACCAAGTTTGGACACTGGTTGATGTACCAGAAGGCATTGTGCCTATTGGTGCTATATGTGTCTTCAAGGAAGACATACATGGTGGCAACATACAAATGTACACATCTAGGCTTGTACAGAAAGGGTGTCGTCAAAGACATAGTGTTGACTACGATGTGAAACTCTTCACATGATGCCATGATTAAATCCATTCAGATAATGCTTGCTATAACTGTATATTTCATTTAGGAAATATGACAGTTAGACGACAAAACTGTTTTCCTTAACGGAAACCTTTTGGAGGATGTTTATATACATCTTGACGGTTTTGTCGGGCTAAAAACATATAAACAGGTTTTGCAAGTTAAATCAATCCATTTATGGATTGAAACAAGCATTACGTTCTTCGAACCGGCGTTTTGATGTAATCATAATGGTATATGATTTAATTCAAAATGAAAAATAATTCTTGTGTATATAAGAGGGTTAGTGGGAGTGCACTGACAATCACTGTCCTATAAGTTGATGATGTATTGCTTCTTAGCAATAACATTCCCATACTAAAATCGGTGAAAGCTTGGCTTTCATGAAAAATTCTCCATATAATATCTGGGAGAAGCAGGCTTTATTCTAGGAATAAAGATCTACTGGGATAGATCTAGAAAGCTGCTGACACTCTCTCAGTGTTCGTACATTTTGATATGTACGTGACCTGATGTCTCATATGCTTTGAGCACACATAGACACAATCAGGGCAGTCCAGGTGATGGTCACTGGATTGATGTTAAGAACATCCTTAAGTATCTTAGACGAACTAAGGATGCTTTCTTAAGTTATGGAGATGAAGAACTTGAGGTGACAAGGTTCACCACTGCAAGTTTCCAAACCGATAAAAACGACTGTAAGTCGCAACAAGGGTACGTATATAGTTTGAATAACGGAACAGTGAGCTGGAAATCTTCCAAGCAAGATACTGTTGCCGAATAAACAACAAGAGCGGAACATTGTTGCAGCTGAGGCAGCAATAAAAGCATTTGGGATCCAAATAATTCCTAATTAGATTAGGAGTAGTTTTGTTAGCTGTTGGCCTGGGCTATAGCACATGCTAAAGAATCACGGTCTCATCAATGATCCAAGTATATACTTAAACTAATTCATCTGATTTGTTTGATCATACATCGTGGCGATGTGATGATCGAATAAATCACATCAGATGATAATCTTGCAAATATGCTGATGAAAGCTATTTCTCAGCAGAAGTTTGAGCGACCCGTACATAGTTCAAGTGTAAGACACTTGAGTGATTGGCTACAGGCCAAGTGGGAGATTGTTGAACAATTATGACCCATAGCATCACTATTTGTACAGAACATGGTGTTGTTGTACAAATTAACTATGTGACAAAGGAAATTGCTCTTTTATCATTTGTAATTGGATTACTCGAATATATAAATGATAAAAGTCCATATGATTAGTACCAGATTAATAAGATATGAGACAGTATTAATCCACAAGGGTTTAATAATTAAATATCCATAGTCGTAGTATTATCGAGACTGGACATCGATAATGCGGAATAGACTAGTATTATACATGTGCGTATTATGGAAGCGTAGTGACATAGTTCTCATATATTTGGGTATTGGATATTCATGCGAGTGTAATAGGAGGTTCTGTTTACCGATGGTACGGAAACAGCTTCGCTCTGGATAGACCCTTCGGAATCCCATTAGTAGTATGACTATGTGTCTATGGGAATCTGAATCAGGGTAGGTGTATTTGGTCTTAACCTGAGACTTGCATCGCTAATACTTGCGACAATCAATATACTTTGGTTTTGGTCATCCAGGGCTTTAACAAGTTCTGTGTACGCCTCTTCTGGGTATACTGAGAATCGTAGTGTATTGGTGTGTGATGTCAAGATGGAAGTATCACTTCAGTCATATGGAGATGATGATCAGGCATAGATACAGAACTGATACTCTAAGTGATGTAGCCATCGGGGAAGTATGACTTGGTCATGACTTTCCGATCATAAAGAGCCTAGTTGCATGTGATCCGATATATGCTTCGTACGGGACAGACACAACTCCAGCCCCAGGCCTTGCATGTGACATCCAATACTGGATCGCAATACGCAATACTACGTATACTACGCCTGACATAGATCATTTATTCCGTAGCAGAATATTTCTGGAGAATTGGGTAGGCACGATGCTTTGCTAGAAGCCAACCATGTCTTGTAAATCGGTAAATACTTTGTACCGGGTACGCACGTTTTTGGATAGTCCGATGACCGTATTTACTGCCAACATATCCAGGGATCTATTAGGTCGCACCCCAAAGATTCACCGATGATGTATGACTCGAATAATATTAATCTGGGATTAATTAAGGGAGAGAATGTTAATATGGGATTAATTTAGAGAGAGAAAATTAATCTGGGATTAATTATGGCAAGAATTAATCCGGGATTAGTTATCAGAGAAAGAATTAATCTGGGATTAATTGCGTCGAGAATTTATTTGGGATTAAATTCGTCGAGAGGAGAGAACACGATTAATTTGGAATTAATCGATAAAATAAATTTAATAGTTAAAATAGATTTTACTATTTAATTTATTTAATTTGGCTAAATAATATATTAGATATATTAATTGAAATTGGATTTCAACAGGAAATTAAATTGGATTTTAATTTTTGCGAACGAATTAATTTGGAATTAATTCGCGAGTGATTTCCGTAATAATTTTACTGGGTATTATTATTTAATTAAATTGGATTTAATTATGTCGCGACGGAAATTTCGTTTAATCGGATTAAACGAATCCGAGCCCGAAGTGTGTGGGCCCACTTTACTTACATTATTAGTCATCTTAGGTGATTGACATGAGTGATCGATTTTTGGTGGTATCTTATTTAACACTCAACACATTTAATTTTAAAAATTGATCTCTCTCTCCCTGGCAGTTAGGCCGAATGGCCTTCATTTGATTAATGGCCGAATGGCCTTGATTGAGAGATAGGCCGAATGGCCACTATATCAATTACTTCTCCGACTTCTTTTTTAACGTGTAAAAAAAAAAGAAATAGAAGTGGCTTATTTTCCTTTTAATGGCCTCTAATTTTAAAAAGCAACATTTTGCTTTTCTTAAGCATAAAAAAACGAAAAGTGCCTCTGCAACCATAAAAAAGGCATTTTGACTTTTCAAAAAAAAAGTGATTGGCCGAAAGGATTGGCCATTTGATTTCTTAAAAGGCCGAAAGCAATCTGGTTCTCTTTTTCATCTTGGCCGAATTGGCCACTGCATTTGAAGACTTCGCCGAATAGTTCACCAAGTAACCGATTGCTTCCCTCTCTCTCGGGCAAATTTATTTCTCCTAGGGAGATAAAATTTGTTCCATTTGTTCTTGCTAGCACATATGAGAGTCAAATGAAGGTGATTGGGATAATCACCCATGAGCTTGGAAGCTTCAACATCCATGAAAGTTTTGAACTCAACCGATCAATGTAAGTCTTCCGCAACTTATTTTTTATTATTATTCACACACGAATCATGCTTAGAGATCTTGTGGCATGTCTAGGACACTAACATGACCTCAGTGGAATAGCCCCATCAAGATTGATGACATAGATTCTGGTGTAGATGGTTCCGAGAATCAATGCCAGACATGGAGATAGGTGGAGCATAAGAAGAAAGGCAAAGACCTGGATGTAAATCATCAAAAATGGGACATCTATTGGAAGGAGGGGTTTTTCGATGAGAAATTGGTAGTGGCAATAGCGAAAATGATCTGTGCCATTCGGATGCAAACCCTAATGGATCTGGCTGACGTAGCGATTAGTGGGTTTCCACCTCCCCATTCCAAGAATAGATTAAAGAGGAGTTGAAGCCCCGAGACTTCACCCCACCTAACTTCAACAAATACACTGGGAAGTCAAACCCAATAACTTACCTGGTACAGTTTTGACAGAGGCTTTCGTTGGAAACCACCAACGAGGTTGTTATGTGCAAGATGTTCGTCACCTCCATGCTGGCAATGCCTTTCTTAGTTCTTGAAATTGCCAAAAAGGTCTATAGAGAGTTTTGAAGACCTGAGATGAAGGTTCATCGAGTAGTACCATGACAATTGTCCTAACGAAGTTACTATGGCGGACCTGCAGCTAGAGTAAAGGTACGTTAAGCCCCATAGGTCGTACTTACAAAGGTTTTTTGATAAGATGCAATCCGAGCCTAATCGGTCGTAGTGGGAAGATGATGAGATATTGTATGAATTAACCCTACCACAGGAAAAAAATCTTCCATAAAGTGAAAAACCAAGGTCTGTTATGGGAACCGCAACCGAGAAGAGTGCCAGAAGAGTACCGAGAAAAAAAGGTTGTACTACGAGTTTCATAGGGAAGTGGGACACACCATTGCCAGGTGTAAGAACTTGTACCAGCGGTTGAAATTGATTATGGAAAAAGGCAAGTTATTGGAGTATTTGAAAGGGAATAGCCAACTGGAAGCCGGAGCTCTACCATGGGAAGTCAACTACCAACAGCATCAGAACCAGAGAAGCACCCAACAGGGATCTGAGGCAATACCAAACAGCACTTTAAGAGGTCTTTGGGGCTAGCACATGTCTCATGTGTAATGGTAGACATGCCTAAATAAAGGCAAGAGAAGCAGTGCATGTTGGAGTGTCGGCTTGTAGAAAAAGAGGATCGGATGAAGGCCCTCGGATTTCAAATGAACTGTATTAGGTCAGGAGCATGGCCATCTACCTACTCAGCACCTATCTTCTTCACAAATAGGGATATGAATATGCTAAAGCCAACACATTCAAATCCTCTGATAATTAAACTACACATTACGGATGCGATAATGTCACGCGACCTAGTAGACGGAGGAAACAGCTCTGACATCATCTTTTAGGAAGCATTCCAACAGATGGGGGTAGATCATAACATAATCTAAGCCACCATAAAACCAATGTTAGCATTCAACAATGAAAGAGTGAAGCCCAAAGGGACAATAACACTATCGGTATATGTCGTAGAGAAGATAGTATTGGTCGAATTTCTTATCATCAATGCTACGTCCCTAGTTAATGTGATTATAGGTCAAAAGTGGATATATGCAGTGAAGGGTATGATGTCAACTATGCGCCATGTAATAAGGTGACAATCATCGAACTGGTTGTATATCATCGATATCAAGAGTGATCCCTCCCAGGCCAGCCGATGTTACAACATCAGCTCAAGAGGAGTACACAGGATGTCAAAGAGATAGAGAGAGATACAGAGGTCTAGTGAGAACAAAGAGCCACCAGAGGCTAAAAAAATAGCAATTACAATATTACATACCAGCCTATTTGAAACACCTAAAGGACGATCCAGATAGACCATAAACTACCATTGAGAATCTAAAACAGATGATTTTAGATTAAAAAAATGAAACCAGAGAAAAAAGTACTAGTAGGGGTCTTATTGTCAACCGAGGATAAAATGAAGATCCTCAAGAGAAACAATGATGCGTTTGCATGGATACAGATAAACATGACAGGGGTAGACCCCACCGAGGCAACTTATTGCCTTAATATTGACACAAAGTTTATGTCAATTGAGCAGAAGTAGAGGTGATTCACCTTTGAAAGAAACAAGATCATAAATGAAGAAATTAATAGGCTCTTAGAGTTAGAGACCATAAAACCTTGCCAATACCCTGAATAAGTATAAATTGTGGTTGTGGTAACCAAAAAGAACGGTAAATGGAGAGTCTGCATTGACTTTACCAACCTTAACAAGGCCTGCTCGTAAGATAGCTACCCACTACCAAAGATAAACCATCTAGTAGACGCCATCATAGGGTATGAAAAAATGAGCTTATTGGATGCATATTCAGGCTACAACCAGATCCAGATGAATGAAAAATAAATGATACACATTGCATTCATCATCGAAAGAGGGCTATTCGGTTATAAGGTGATACCATTCAGATTAAAAAATGTAGGAGTTACTTATCAGATCAGAGGCTGATCAAAAGGATGTTACAATGCCCAATAGGATGAACATTTGAAGCTTATATAAATGATATGGTGATAAAAAGGAGCAGTTTCTGACCATATTCGAGATGTGGAAGAGTGCTTCGCTGTATTCAGGAGATACCAAATGAAGCTTAACCCCCTGAAATATGCATTTGGGGTATCAACGAGGTAGTTCCTAGGCAACATTGTGAGCAAAATGGGGATCATGGTCAGTCTGACTCATCTATAGACCATATCAACGATTGAAAAGCCCCAGACGGTTCGTGAGATTCAGATTATGGCAAGAAAGATAGCAACCCTAAGCCAGTTTGTGTCAAAGATGTTTTATAAATGAAAATTTTCTTCAACATCATCAAATAATCAAGGACATTTGCATGGGGAGAAGAAAAGAATCAGGCCCTGAAAGAGATTAAGGTATATATGAGCAGCTCATCCATGCTTACAGCGCCAACTAAGGGAGATGACATGTACCTATACCTAGTTGTGTCAAAAGTAGCCGTGAGTGCAGTGTTGGTTAAAGAAGAGAACAAGAGGCAACAACATGTGTACTACACAAGTAAAATGCTATCAGACGTAGAGACTAGATACCAAACTATTGAAAAGATGGTATTGGCCCTAATAATGGTGAAGAAGAAGTTATAACACTACTTTGAGTCCCATTCTATAATTATGTTGACTAATTGTCTGATTAGACAGGTACTGTTAAAGAAAAATCTGTTATGGAGGCTCACCAAGTGGGCAATTGAGCTGAGGATATATGACATCCGCTACGCGCCAAGGACATCAAGGAAAAGACAACTATTATGAGATTTCCTAGTTGAAATTCAGAGTTTCGAGCCCATTGAGAAAGACCAGTTGACTCTACATAAAGATGTTGTTCAATGGACTATGCACACCGATGGAGTAGCAAATAGAAGAGGGGCTGGGTTAGGAGTTATGCTCGAGTCAAACTCGGGAGTGCTCATAGAATAAGCTATTAAGCTCTCAAATGGTTCCATCAACAACAAAGCAGAGTACGAGGCTTTGATGCATGGGCTGGAGTTAACTGCCATGATAGCAATAAAAATATTAAAGGTGAACCTCAACTCTGAATTGGTATCAGGACATCTGGATGGGAGGTTCGAGGACAAGGACCCCAAAATGCATTAATATGTATAGAGAGTGAGGAAAATATTAGGAAAGTTTACAAGAGTTGAGGTACAAGCCATTAAGAGAAAACTGAAACCCATAGCCGACAGTATGGCAAAGAAGGCGACAACATGGGAGAATCAAAGGAAAAGCCTAGTATCAACTTCAAGGTCGAAAGACTAAGAATATAAGACCCTGATACTGTAGAACCTTCAGTATCAGACCCAAAACTACCAAGTCTTATTCCAATAGTACCTGACAGATCAGAGCCTAGAGGACCGAAACCATATAGTGTACTGATGATCGACAGAAACCCTAGCAATTGGATATACCTAGTGAAACACAACCACAAGGTAGAAATAAAGATCGAAAATTAGGCTGAAAGCAGTAAGATACACGATGAAAGAAATGGAATTATTTAGAAGATCATTCAATTTGCCAGACATGCAATGTGCTATAGCAAGTGCATACAAGGGCATATGGTAATCATATAGATGGGAGAAGCTTAGAAGATGTGAGAAGTGCCAGAAACTCGGACCCACAATGCATCAACCCTCTGAAATGCTAAATTCTATAATCAGCCTCTGGCCTTTAGCGCGCTGGGGTTTGGACATCAGTGGGAAACTCCCGGTGGCAAAAGAGGGAACTGCTTCATTTTGGTGGCTACCGATTACTTCACCAACGGGGTAGAAATTGAGCCATACACTAAGGTCACCCAGAACAACGTGATCGTCTTCATTTGAAAGCACATAATTTGTAGGTTTGGCATCTCCAGAGCTATGGCGAATGACAACGATACTCAGTTCAACAATCCCAGAGTCGCTGAGCTTTGTGAACAGCATGGGATCTTAGTCCACTTCTCCCTGGTGTACTACATGCAAGCTAATGGAATGGCAGAAGCTACAAAAAAAGTGATTGTTAACAACCTTAAGTGAAACCTAGATGACAAGAAAGGAAAGTGGCTGGAGTAGTTACCTAAGGTAATCTGGGCATAGAGAACCACACGAAAAGAGGCAACATGGAAATGTCATTCGCTCTGGTATATGGTTCAGAAGCTATGATACCAATAGAGGTTGGGCTTCCCACTTTAAGAACTCTAATCGCCGAGCATAAAAAAGAGAATCATGAGCAACTGATGAGAAACCTAGACTTACTAGAGAAAGTCAGAGCATGTGCACAGATTCGAAAGAAAGTGAGGATCAAAACATTTATGGTGAGAGAGTGGGTGCTCCGGAAAATCCCAGAGGTCTAGCAATATGGAAAATTAGGAGAGCAATGTGAGGCTCTGTTCGAGATCAGTGAGGACCTAAGTAAGGGAACCGACAAGATCTTGAATGCTAAAAATATAAAGGCAGTGCCCATAACATGAAATGCATAGATGCTAAAAAAATACTATATGTAAGATTGTTGTATTTCTTTCATATCAATAAAATATTCTTACTATTTCATTGACCAATATTTATTATGTTATGGGCTTTACCATAAATAAAAATAGCCTAACATATGGTAGAAAAAACCGTTAGTACCTAGCTACCCCAATGGGAGACCCAAAATATCAGACCCCAAAGAGGAAACGCCTATCAAGGTCAGACAAAGAGAAAAGAAGACTATGATGTATGGTAGAAAAAACCATCGGAGTATAAAATTTTTGGATATCAAATCCAAAAGTGGGAATCCTATCGGAGTCTGACACGACAAAAAAGACTCTGATGTATGGTATAAGAACCCATCAGAGTATAAAGTTTTTGGATGTCAGACCCTAAAGAGGGAATGCCAATCAGGGTCTGACACGATAAAGAAGACTTTGATATATGGTAGAAAAACCCATCAGAGTATGAAGTTTCCAAAGGTCATACCCCAGAGAGTACATGTCTAACAAGGTCTGACAAGGAATGATGACTCTGATGCACGATAGAAAAAACCCATCGGAGCACCAAGCCGTTAGATCCGAAAGAGGTAATACCTAGCAGGATCTGACGAGAAAAGAAGACTGACGTATAGTAGAAAAACCCGTTAAAGAATGATGTCTACAGTCATCAGACCAAAAAAAGGAAATACATGTCAGGGTTTGACAAGAAATGAAAAAGACTCTTATACATGATAAATAAACCCATCAGAGTGCAAGGCCATCAGTGTTGGGATATATGCCCAAAAACTTCATGTAATGTAAACAAAATAATTTATTATAAAATAAAAAATGCATTATTCATTTATCAAATGTTTGATTTAAATCGCATACTGTAAATATATTATTTATCCTATATTACTTATGTGTCTTCAGACTTAGTGTATGAGTGTTATACACAAGAGAATTTAAGTCTGAAGTTAGTAATCTAAAATAGTCCATAGAGAGCTAACAAAGCAGGTACTTTGTTTGTGGTTTATCTATAGCTACGATTTATTCTATAATTGTATGGAGATCTTGATCCGGGATCGTCCATGTGGTGACATGAGAATGGAGGCATAGTTGGACAATTACGACCCATAGCATCACTATTTGTAAAAGACATGGTGTTTTTGTACAAATTAACTATGTGACAAAGGAAATTGCTCTTTTATCATTTTGTAATTGGATTACTTGGATATATAAATGATAAAAGTCCATATGATTAGTACCAGATTAATAAGATATGAGACAAAATTAATCCACGAAAGGTTTAATCATTAAATATCCCTAGTCGAAGTATTATCGAGACTATTTTATCTGGGATTAAATTCGTATAGAAAAGAGAACGCGATTAATTTGGAATTAATCGGCAAAGTGAATTTAATAGTTAAATTGGACTATACTATTTAATTTATTTAATTGGGCTAAAATATAATATCGGATATATTAATTGAAATTGGATTTCAATACGGAATTAAAATTGGATTTTAATTCGAGCGAACGAATTAATTTGGAATTAATTCGTAAGCGACTTTCGTAATAATTTTGCTAGGCATTATTATTTAATTAAATTGGATTTAATTATGCCGCGACGGAAAATTCATTTAATCGGATTAAACGAACCCGAGCCCAAAGTGTGTTGTGTAAGCCAACTTGAATTTTGAATTCAAAGTGGTGGGACCCACTAACTTACATCACTAGTCATTAGTTGATGGAAGTGGTTGGAGGCATTTAATGTATTTTTCTTCCAGCACACTTAAGTTGGTTTTTGGAAAACACAACACTAACTTTTTGAAAGTTAAGTCAACTTTAGAAGTTAACTATTCATCTCCTTCTCTCTTCCTCTCCCTTACCGAATTTACCTCTTCTTGTTCTTGAAATTTTGTTGCAAAATTTCATCCAAGCTAGTACTTAATGAGTCAAAGAAAGGTGATAGGAAAACTCACTCTTGAGTTTAGAATTCATTTCAAGGGCTTGGAGCTTCTACATCCATGGAAAATTTTTGAACTTCTACCAACCAATGTAAGTATTCCGCAACTTTCTTTGGTAAATTCACACTTGAATCAATGTTTAGGATCCTTGGCATGTCTTAGAGACACTAACAATGGTATCAGAGCCACCTAAACTTGATTTTAAATTCTAGGGTTCTAAACTTTAATTTGAGGATTTTGCTTGGAGTATGTATTTTCCTAAATTGATTGTTTGGTTGTGTAATATGATGATGAATTGGAATTCTGCATCTTTGGATTTGAGAAAAATTGATTGGATAAAAAATCCCCAATTCCTTTAGCATGGCCGAATGGTACCCTAGAAATGTCATGGTGATTTTTTGAATTTGACAATGGGATATGTTAATTGGCATGAAATTGAATATTAATTGTTGATTTAATTGGATTGAAATCAAAATTGGATGTTAATTTCATGTATTGCCGTGAGCTTGAGCATGTTGGAATGAATTGATTTTGCTTCAATTTTGTGTTGGACATGAATTTGAAATTAAGCATGATTAATTGGATTAATTAGTATTTTGGAAACATTAGATTAATTGATTAATTGTGCCTATTACACTTTAATTGAATTAATGTGTTCTTGGAATATTATGTTAATTTAATTTGTTGTATTTGGGCTAATGGGCTTGGTTGGGCCAAGTATAGTTTTGGACAATTGGGTTGGATCCAATTAGGCCTAAAACCATTTCCATAAAGTCCAAATATAACTATTGGGCCTTTAATAATTTAATTGGGCCTAATGTGCCTAAATTGATTTTGTGGCATATGGTGATTCCTAAATTGGGCCTTGGCATCTTGGGTTGGATCCATAATGGCCAAAACCCATGCCTAAAGAATTAATTGAAAGCCTATTAGACTTTAATTGAATTGGCATTGGATGCTAATTGTGCATTTGAGACTCAATTGGATAGGATTTGGAATCCAAGTCTAAAAGGCACTATTAAAAGTGTAATTGTTTAATTTTGAATTAAACACGAATTAGTATTGGATACAATTTGAATTAGATTTAAAATTGTAGTTTGATATAATTCAAGAATACGTACTTTGAGTATTTATTCTTAAACGAGTTGGACTCGCGCAAATCAAATTGTTGTATGAACATTGGATGGTCATTAATCAAAGATTAATTAATTGGATTAGATTGATTGACAGCATGCTTTGTGTGAATACTTAGATTATTTATATGAATAATGTATATCATATGGATATTAGATGGGTGGGGGCAATTTTGGAAATTGTTGTAAGTATGGTACTTATTTATTAAATTGGACCTGC
The DNA here is from genome assembly GCA_019454045.1 of Zanthoxylum bungeanum. Taxonomy (NCBI): domain Eukaryota; kingdom Viridiplantae; phylum Streptophyta; class Magnoliopsida; order Sapindales; family Rutaceae; genus Zanthoxylum; species Zanthoxylum bungeanum. The sequence goes on from SKCR01015523.1 coordinate 44,343, forward strand.
GTGTCCAGCCTTTCACCTCCTTATCTATTTGTATTTCTCTTCTCACCAATTCCCCTCAATGCAAATGAAGTTTCTATAATGTATTATGTAATTGGGTAGAAGTATTTAAAGTGCTAGAGGGAGAAAGGAAATGAAGAGATTTGTTCTAGGAACAAATTGTTATATATATCCATCCGCATATCAATATTATTTTAATCGCGCCTTATTATGCTTTTAGAATACATGTTTAAGGGTGTATCATGAGACCTAATCAAAGATAATAAATTGGTTGCCAATTTACGTGAAACATCCTCACTTTAATATTAAGTGTTTTCATTCTATTGAGTGGTTCTTTCTCAAGATCCAAGATTGGCATTGGTTTGTTGGCCAAAGTCAAGATCATTGTCCATCGCAGATGTGTTTGAACCACGAAAGCTTTGTTATATATCGCATGTCTTGGGCAGTTGTGACTTGTTGGCCAAACTCAAGGTCACTTATGTACATCGACGTGGATTACGAAGCTTTCCCACTGTCAATGGGTCACGCTTAACTGGAATCATTAAGCTTGTTGAGCCAAAGCCAAGGCTTAGTTGATTCAGAAGAAAAGGTTAGGAAATATATATTAGATATATATCTTGGACTTGGAGGTCCACCTACCAGATCTAGGAATTGGGTGGGATCCAATTGATCTTAGAGATCTACCTAGTTAAGTTTCATACAGCTTGTTGGCCAAAGTCAAGGTTGTGTGTTATTTAGCGGGATCCTAGCCCACTAGGAAATTGGGTTTCCAGAGTACTCAATAGAGGGTTAGAGGCTCGCCGAAAAATAATGGGAGGCCATTATTAAATTTATAATTTCGTTTAATACTTGATAATACGTGCTCTTTTAATTATTTATCGTCGTTATAAATATATTAGTTGGACTAATATTATTTTATTGCTTTCTTTGAACAGTTAGACTATACAAGACATTACTCCACTTGTAGTTGGTTATATAGTTGGACTACAGTAACCATTACATTTTGAGTGTACCCAAAATCATTGATTGGATAGTTGGACTATTACAATCAAGATAGCTGGAAAGATTAGCGTTAGAGACATAATCATGGGCGATAATGTCTTTAACGGCTCCAATTATCCAGATTGGGAGATGAATCTCATGTTGGACAATTATGACCCATAACATCACTATTTGTAAAAGACATTGTGGTTTTTGTACAAATTAACTATGTGACAAAGGAAATTGCTATTTTATCATTTTATAATTGGATTACTTGATTATTTATAAATGATAAAAGTCCTTATGATTAGTTCCGGATTAATAAGATATGAGACAATATTAATCAACGAACGGTTTAATCATTAAATATCCATAGTCGTAGTATTATCAAGACTGACATCGATAATGCGGAATAGACTAGTATTACACTTGTGCACGTTATGGAAGCTTAACGGCATAGATCTCATATATTTAAGTATTGGATACTTATGCAAGTGTGATAGGAGGTTCTGTTAGCCATTAGACCGGGAATAGCTTCGCTCTGGATAGACCCATCGGAATCTCATTGGTAGTATGACTATGTGTCTATGGGAATCCGAATCAAGGTAGGTGTGTGTGGTCTTAACCTGAGACTTGCATCGCTAATACTTGCGACAATCAGTACGCTTTGGTTTTGGTCGTCCGGGGCTTTAACAGGTTCTGTGTACGCCTCTTCTATGTTTACTGAGAATCGTAGTGTATTGGGTGTGATGTCAAGATGGAAGTATCACTTTATTCATATGGAGAAGATGATCACGTAGGGATACAGAAATATTACTCTCATATGCTGCAGCTATCGGGATAGTATGACTAGGTCATGATTATCCGATTAAAAAGACTAGTTGCTTTTGATCCGATATATGTTTCGTACGGGACAGACACAATTCCAACCCCAGGCCTAGCATGTGACTTCCGATACTGTATCGTAATACGCAATACATAGTATACTATGCCTGATATAGATTATATATTCTTCGTTGAATATTTCTGGAGAATTGGGTAGGCATGGTGCTTTGCTAGAAACCAACCATGTCTTGTAAATCGGTGAGAACGTGGTACGCGGTACGCACGTGTCGGATAGTTCGACAACCGGATTTACTACCAACATATCCAGGGATCTCTTGGGTCGCTTCCCAAAGATTCATCGATGACATTTGACTCGAACAGAATTAATCTAGGATTAATTATGAGAGAGAGAAAATTAATCTGGGATTAATTGCGGCAAGAATTTATCTGGGATAAAATTCATATAGAAGAGAGAATGCGATTAATTTAGAATTAATCGATTAAATAATATATTGGATATATTAATTGAAATAAGATTTCAATGCAGAATTAAAATTGGATTTTAATTCAGGCAAATCATTTAATTTGGAATTAATTCGTAAGTGACTTTCGTAATAATTTTGCTAGGCATTATTATTTAATTAAATTGGATTTAATTATGTCACAATGGCAAATTCATTTAGTTTGGATTTAAACGAACCCTGGCCCAAGTGAAGTCGTGTGTCGTATACGCCGACTTAAATTTGGAATTTAAAAGTGTTGGGACCCACTTCACTTACATCAACTTGTTGGACATGTGATGGAAGTGGTTAGACTTGAATTATGGATTTGATTTGTTGGCAAGTAAGTCTTGGCTTTACTTATTAAACACTTAAACCAAATCCAACGCACAAACTTTGTATATAAAGCAAGTCAACTTTGGAAGTAAGACACAATTCACTATCCACAGCATTCCTTCTTCTTCTCTAAATTTCCGTGACTATCTCTCTCTCCCATGGAATTTTTGTTGCAAAAATTCTAGCAAGCTAGCACTTAAAGAGCAAATCAAGGTAATATGGAAACTCATCCTTGAGTTTGGAACACAACACAAAGCTTGGAGCTTTCCATAAACATCAAAGAATTTCAAATTCTCATACGTTCATTGTAAGTAATTTTCCGCAATTTACTTTGTTATATTCACACAATATCATGACTTAGAGACATTGGGCATGTTTAGGAAACTAACAATGGTATCAGAGCCTTTTCTAAGCATGATTTGAGTTTAGGGTTTATAGACTTTATTTGGAGATTTTGTGCTTGGAGTATGATTTTTTCAAAATTGGTTGGTTGGTTGTGTATTGATGATAATGAATTGGATTTGTGCATCATTTTGAGAAAATTTGATTAGATTAATTTTCCCTAAAATCCTTCTATTGGCCGAACATGTAACCATAGACTTCTCATGATGATTTTTTGATTTTAGACTATTGTATGACTTTAAAGCATGAAATGAATATTAATTGTTGGTTTAATTGGATTGAAATCGAAATTGAATGTTATTTCATGATATTGTCGTGAGATTGAGCATGTTTAATGGATTGATTTTGCTTCAATTGTTTTGGACATGAATTGGATAATTAAAGCATGTTTAATTAGTTTAAATTGATGTTTTGGAAATATTAGTTTAATTAATTAATTATGGTTATTACACTTTAATTAAAATTAATATGATATTTAGAATATTATGTTAATAAATATTAGTCTTTAAATTGGATTGGGTTAATTATGTTGTATTTGGACTTAATGGGCTTGGTTGGGCCAAGTTTGGTTTTGGAAAATTGGGTTGGATCCAATTGGGCCCAAAACCATTTCCATAAAGTCCAAATATGACTTTTAGGCCTTTAAATAATTTAATTGGGCCTAATGGGCCTAAATTGATTTTTGGCAAAAGGGTGATTCCTTATTGGGCATTTGGCATTTGGATTGGATCCATATTGGCAAAGCCCATGCCTTAAGAATTAATTAAAAGCCCATTGGACTTTAATTAAAATATTATTGGATACTAATTGGGCCTTTGAGACCCATTTAGATTAGATTTAGAATCTAAGTTTAAAAGGCACTAAAATAAGTGTAATTATTTAATTTGGAATTAAATACGAATTAGTATTCGATACAAATTATATTGGATTTAAAATTGTAGGTCGATATAATTCAAGAATACATACTTTGAGTATTTATTCTTAAATGAGTTGGACTCGATCAAATCGTTGTTTGAACATTGGATGGTCATTAATTCAAAGATTAATTAATTGGATTAAATTGATTGAATAACATGCTTTGTGTGAATACATGGATGTATTTGTATGAATAATGTATATCAGATGGATATTAAAAGGTGAGGGCAATTTTGGAAATTATTGTAATAAATTTAGAATTTATTAAATTGGACCTGCGTGTCCAGCCTATTATCTCTTTACTCTTTGTATTTCTCTTCTCACTAATTCCCCTCAATGTAAATGAGGTTTCTTTAATGTATTATGTAATTGGGTAGAAGTATGAATAGTGCTAGCGGGAGAGAGGAAATGGAGAGATTTGTTCTAGGAACAAAATTTGTTATATGTCCATCCGTATATCATTATTAATTTATTCGTGCCTTATTATGCTTTTAGAATGCATGCTTAAGGGTGTATGATGAGACCTAATCAAAGATAATAAATTGGTTGCCAATTTACGCGAAAAACCCTAATTATATATTAAGCGTTTTCCTTCCATTGAGTGGTTCTCTCTCAAGATCCAAAATTGGCTTTGATTTGTTAGCCAAAGTCAAGATCATTGTCCATCGTGGATGTGTTTGAACCATGAAGGCTTTGTTATATATCGCATTTCTTGGGCAGTTGTGACTTGTTGGCCAAAGTCAAGGTCACTTCTGTACATCGACGTGGATTACGAAGCTTTCCCACTGTCAATGGGTCCGCTTAACTGGAATCATTAAGCTTGTTGAGCCAAAGCCAAAGCTTAGTTGATTCAGAGGAAAAGGTGGAAATATATATTGGATATATATCTTGGACTTGGAGGTCCACCTACCGGATCTAGGAATTGGATGGGATCCAATTGATCTTAGAGATTTACCTAGTTAAGTTTCATACAGCTTGTTGGCTAAAGTCAAGGTTGTGTGTTATTTAACGGGATCCTAGCCCACAAGGAAACTGGGTTTTCCCGAGTACTCAACAGAGGGTTAGAGGCTCACCAAAAAATATTGGGAGGCTAGTATTAAATTTATAATTTCGTTTAATACTTGCTAAATGTGCGCTTTATTTTTCTTCGTTATATATTTATATAAGTTGGACTAATATTTTATTGTTTTCTTTGAACAGTTGGATTGTACCATAACTTCATTTGTAGTTGATTATATAGTTGGACTATAGTAATCATTACATTTTATTGTACCCGATATCGTTGATTGAATAGTTAGACTATTGCAATCAAGATGAGTGGAAATATTAACATCAGATACATCGTTATGGGCGATAATGTCTTTAACGGCTCCAATTTTCCAGACTGGGAGATGAATCTCAGGATTGTCCTGGGAGTCGAGAAGTTGCTCTATGTCATAGACAGACCTCTCGGGCCTGAGCCTGGACATGAGCGGGTTGTTGATCATGAGCTTTGGAAGACTCACAATGACAACTCAATTGCTCGTCTGTCATGCTTGCCGCAATGACCCCTTAATTTCGTCATCAAAACAAGGGATTGGATCCCTACAACATTATTTTGAAATTGAAGGACCTTCATAGATTTAACATTAATATCAGAAGAATGAATTGCAGAAGAAGCTCTTTCACTCTCGCATGTCAGAGGGTACATCTGTCGAGCACTATGTGTCGCAGATGATTGCTGACATCGAACAACTAGGTCAGCTGGGCATAACCTTTGAGGCTGAGACTTCCATAGATTTGATCTTACAGTCTCTGCCTGACTGCTGGGGCGAGATCATCATGAACTACAATATGATGAACCAAGAGAAGACTCTTGGATAGTTGATGGCGATGCTGAAAGAGGCAAAGTCAGAGCTTCTGAAGGGCAAGAAGCGTGAGGCGCACTTCACTTCGACATCTCAGAAGGCCAGGCTTGGCCGAAAGCTTCTGGAGGTGTGAAGAAAAAGAAAATAAAAGGCAAGGCCAAATCATCTAAGTCTTCTGGGAAGGCAAAGGAAAAATCAAAAGATGTCTGCCTACAGTGTGGAAAATGGGGTCACTGGAAGTGTGACTGCCGTGAGTACAAGGTGCACATGAAGGAAGTGAAGGCGGGCAAGGCTCCGGCTTCAGGTATGTTTGTTATTGAAATAAACATGTCTACTTCTAGTTTTAAAAATTGGACTTTTGATTCTGGATGTGGTACTCATATATATACTGATGTGCATGATCTACAGATTAGCAGGAGACTGGCTTCAGGTGAGATTGACCTACGAGTTGAAAACGGGACCAGAGTCACTGTTTTGGCTGTAGGGACCTATATTTTGGAACTGCCCTCGGGGCATGTACTTTCTTTATCAGACTGTTATTATTTACCTAGTTTGACTAGAACATTATCTATGTATCTTGTTTGACCCAATGCGGGTACACTTTTGTATTCCGAAACACTGAGTGTTTTGTTTATAAAGATGATTTTGAGATATGTACAGTTGATGCTAATAATGGTCTTTATATTTTGAATATAAATGAATCTCAAACATATAACATAACAAACAAAAGGCTCAAAATGAGTAAAACATATGAAACTTATCTGTGGCATTGTAATCTGGGACACATTAACAAGACTCGCATATCCACGCTTTCAAAGAGTGGATACTTGGACGGATTTGATCCTAATTCATATGATGTATGCGAATCTTATTTATTAGGCAAGATGCCTAAAATGCCTTTTAGCGGTAAAGGTGTACGTGCAACCGAACTGTTAGCCCTCGTTCATAGTGACGTATGTGGGCCCATGTCTAGCAAGGTTAGAGGTGGATATGAATACTTCGTAACCTTTTACGGATGATGCATCGCGTTACAATTATGTGTATCTTATGAGACACAAGTCGGAAACTTTTGAGAAATTCAAAGAGTTTCGACACGAAGTAGAAAAACAGACCGGTTAGTTAGATAGTATAAGATAGAGGGAAAAACGGTCGGACGTGGTGGAGAATACTTGAGCAATAAGTTTCTCGATTACTTGAAAGAGTATGTATTCTTTCACAGTGGACTCCTCCCGGAACACCTCAATTGAATGGTGTGTCTGAACAGAGAAACCAAACTTTGTTGGACATGGTAAGTTCTATGATGAGTCGCACTGAGCTACCAATTTCCTCTGGGGATACGCATTGAACAATGCAATACTTATTTTGAATAAGGTTTCATCAAGTCTGTTGGACAGACTTCATATGAAATATGGACAGGAAAGAAATCGGGTTTCTCATTCCTGAAGATTTGGGGATGTTTGGCATACGTTAAACATTTGGATTGTACCAAACAAGAACCCAAATAAGATAAGTGCCTATTTGTAGGTTATCATAGGGAAACCAAAGGATATTACTTCTACAACCCACAATAGAACAAGGTATTTGTTGCTCTCCATGTGGTTTTCCTCGAAAAGGAATTCCTAAATGCAGTGGTAAGTGGGAGGAAAGTAGAACTTGATGAAAATCGGAGTGATACGGTTCCTGAAACTGATTCCCTCACGGAATATGAACAGTTCATCAGGGATGAGACTGTACCACAATTTTCTAATACACAAGAACGGCGTAGGTCGGAGAGAGTCAGAAAACAAACTGAGAGGTATGGGTTTATGATCTCACCTCACGTAGATATTAATCTTATTGAGGATAATGGGCCGGCTACATATGAGGAAGCGATACAAGGTATCGACTCCGCTTTATGGCAAGATGCCATGAAGTCTGAAATGGATTCCATGTATACCAACCAAGTTTGGACACTGGTTGATGCACCAGAAGGCGTTAAGCCGATTGGTTGTAAATGGGTCTTCAAAAGGAAGACCGACATGGATGGCAACATACAAACGTACAAAGCTAGGCTTGTAGCGAAAGGGTATCGTCAAAGACATGGTGTCAATTACGATGAAACTTTTTCACATGTTGCCATGATTAAATCCATTCGGATAATGCTTGATATTGCTGCATATTTCGATTATGAAATATGGCAGATGGACGTCAAAATCGCTTTCCTTAACAGGAAACCTTTTGGAGGATGTTTATATGCAACAGCCTGATGGTTTTGGTACCAAAACATGCAAACAAGGTTTGCAAGTTAAATCGATCCATTTATGGATTGAAGCAAGCATCGCGTTCTTGGAATCAACATTTTGATGAGATCATAACATAATATGATTTCATTCAAAACGAAGATGATTCTTGTTGTATATAAGAAGGTTAGTGGGAGCGCACTGACATTCATTGTCCTTTACGTTGATGATGTATTACTTATTGGCAATGACATTCCCATGCTACAATCGGTGAAAGCTTGGCTTTCATTAAAATTCTCCATGAAAGATCTGGGAGAAGCAGCTTTTATTCTGGGAATAAGGATCTACCGGATAGATCCAGAAAGCTGCTTGGACTCTCCCAGAGCTCGTACGTTGACAAAATGTTGAAGAGATTCAACATGCATCAGTCTAAGAGGGGACTGCTTCCAGTGTCACATGGCGTCTCTCTATCTAAGGACATGTGTCCTAAAACTCAAGATGAGAGAGATAACATGAGTCGGATCTGGTTCGCTTCTGCAGTCTGATCGATCATGTATGCCATGATAAGTACACGACCTGATGTCTCATATGCTTTGAGCATGTGCAGTCGCTATCAGGCCGATCCAGGTGATGGTCACTGGATTGCTGTTAAGAACATCTTTAAGTATCTTAGACGAACTAAGGATGCTTTCTAAGTCTATGGAGATGGAGGACTTGAGGTGACTGGGTTCACCGATGCAAGTTTCCAAATCGAAAAAGACGACTCTAAGTCGCAATCTAGGTATATATTTTGTTTAAACAATAAAGCAGTGAGCTGGAAATCTTCCAAGTAAGAGACTGTTGTTGATTCAACAACAGAAGTGGAATATATCGCTGCAGCTGAGGCAGCAAAATAAGCAGTTTGGATCCGTAAATTCCTAATTGGATTAGGAATAGTTCCGTTAGCAGCTGAGCTCGTTCCTTTGTATTGTGACAATAACGGGGCTATAGCGCAGGCTAAGGAACCGCAGTCTCATCAACGATCCAAGCATGTACTTTGACATTTCCATCTAATTCGTGAGATCATACATCGTGGTGATGTGAAGATCGAAAAGACCGCTTCATATGACAACATTGCATATCCGCTAAAGAAAGCTATTTCTCAGCAGAAGTTTGAACGACACGTACATAGTTCAAGTGTTAGATACTTGAGTGATTGGCTATGAGCCAAGTGGGAGATTGTTGGACAATTATGACCCATAACATCACTATTTGTAAAAGACATTGTGGTTTTTGTACAAATTAACTATGTGACAAAGGAAATTGTTATTTTATCATTTTGTAATTGGATTACTTGAATATATATAATGATAAAAGTCTTTATGATTATTTCCGATTTAATAAGAAATTAGACAGTATGATTCCACAAACGGTTTAATCATTAAATATCCCTAGTCGTAGTATTATCAAGATTGGACATCGATAATGCAGAATAGACTAGTATTACACTTGTGCGCGTTATGGAAGCTTAACAGCATAGTTCTCATATATTTAAGTATTGGATACTTATGCAAGTGTGATAGGAGGTTCTGTTAGCCGTTAGACCGGGAACAGCTTCGCTCTGGATAGAACCTTCGGAATCCCATTGGTAGTATGACTATGTGTCTATGGGAATCCGAATCAGGGTAGGTGTATGTGGTCTTAACCTAAGACTTGCATCGCTAATACTTGCGACAATCAGTACACTTTGGTTTTGGTCGTCCGGGGCTTTTAACAGGTTCTGTGTACGCCTCTTCTAGGTTTACAGAGAATCGTAGTGTATTGGGTGTGATGTCAAGATGGAAGTATCACTTTAGTCATATGGAGAAGATGATCACGCATGGATACAGAACTAGTACTCTCATATGCTGCAGCTATCGGGATAGTATGACTAGGCCATGATTATCAGATTAAAAAGCTAGTTGCTTGTGATCCGAAATATGCTTCGTACGATGCAGACACAATTCCAACCCAAGGCCTAGCATGTGACATCCGATACTAGATCGTAATACGCAATACATAGTAATTATGCCTGATATAGATTATATATTCTTCGTTGAATATTTCTGGAGAATTGGGTAGGCAAGGTGTTTTCTAGAAGTCAACCATGTCTTTTAAATTGGTAAGAACGTGGTATGCGGTACACACGTGTCGGATAGTCCGACAATCAGATTTACTGCCAACATATCCAAGGATCTCTTGGGTCGCTTTCCAAAGATTCACCGATGACATTTGACTCGAACAGAATTAATCTAGGATTAATTATGAGAGAGAGAAAATTAATCTGGGATTAATTACGGTAAAATTTATCTGATGGATAAAATTCATATAGAATAGATAATGCGATTAATTTGGAATTTATCGATTAAATATTATATTGGATATATTAATTGAAAATAATTTCAATGCAGAAATAAAATTGGATTTTAATTCGGGTAAAAGATTTATTTGGAATTAATTCGTAAGCGACTTTCGTAATAATTTTGCTAGGCATTATTATTTAATTAAATTGGATTTAATTATGTCGCAACAGAAAATTCGTTTAGTTGGAATTAAACGAACCCAGGCCCGAGTGAAGTCGTGTGTCGTATAAGCCAACTTAAATTTGGAATTTAAAAGTGTTGGGACCCACTTCACTTACATCAACTTGTTGGACATGTGATGGAAGTGGTTAGGCTTGAATTATGGATTTGATTTGTTGGCAAGTAGGCTTGGCTTTACTTATAAAACACTCAAACCAAATCCAACACACAAACTTTGTATATAAAGCAAGTCAACTTTGGAAGTAGACATAATTCACTATTCACAACATTCCTTCTTCTTCTCCAAATTTCCGTGACTATCTCTCTCTCTTATGGAATTTTTGTTGCAAAAATTCTAGCAAGCTAGCACTTAAAGAGAAAATCAAGGTGATAGGGAAACTCATCCTTGAGTTGGAACACAACACAAATCTTGGAGCTTTCCACAAACATAAAAAAATTTCAAATCTCATCCGTTCATTGTAACTAATTTTCCGCAACTTACTTTGTTTTATTGACACAATATCATGACTTAGAGACCTTGGGCATCTAGGACACTAACATCTCAGGATAGTCCTGGGAGCCGAGAAGTTACTCTATGTCATAGAGAAACCTCTCGGGCCTGAGCCCGGAGTTGAGCAAATAGTAGAGCATGAGCTTTTGAAGACTCATCGTGATGATAACTTTAGTGCTCAATCTGTCATGCTTGCAGCAATGACTCCTTAATTTCATCGTCAGAACAAATGATTGGATCCTTATAGTATGATGTCGAAATTGAAGGATCTTCACAGATCTAATCTTAGATCTCAGAAGTAAGAATTGCAAAAGAAGCTCTTTCGCTCGCGTATGTCAGAGGGTACATCTGTCGAGCACTATGTGTCGCAGATGATTTTTAACATTGAACAGCTAGGTTAGATGGGCATAACCTTCGAGGCCGAGACTTCCATAGATTTGATCTTACAGTCTCTGCTTGACTGTTGGGGCGGGTTCGTCGTGAACTATAATATGATGAACCAAGAGGAAACTCTTAGAGAGTTAATGGCGATGCTGAAAGAAGCAGAGCCAGAGCTTCTGAATGGCAATAAGTGTGAGGCACACCTTACTTTGACATCCCAAAAGGCCAAGGCTTGGCCGAAGGCTTATGGGGGTGTGAAGAAAAGGAAGAAAAATGGCAGGGCCAAATCATCAAAGTCTCCGGGAAGACTAAGGACATATCCCAATACGTCTGCCTACATTGTAGCAAACGGGGTCACTGGAAGCATGACTTCCGTGAGTACAAGGCAGAGTTGAAGGAAGTGAAGAGAGGCAAGGCTCCGGCTTCAGGTATGTTTGTTATAAACATGTCCACGACTGGTTTTAAAAATTGGATTTTTGATTCTGGATGTGGTACTCACATATGTACCGATGTGCAGGATCTGCTGATTAGCAGGAGACTGGCTTCAGGCGAGATCGACCTACGAGTCGGAAACGGGATGAGAGTCGTTGTTTTAGCCGTTGGGACCTATGTTTTGTATCTGCCCTTGAGGCATGTAATTACAATAAGTGACTGTTATTTTGTACCTAGTTTGACTAGGAACATCATCTCTGTATCTAGTTTAACCCGATGCGGGTATACCTTTGTATTCAGAAACACTGGGTGTTTTGTATATAAAGATGACATTTTGAAATATATAGCGAATGTTAATAATGGTCTTTATATTTTGATTATAAATGAATATCAAACATATAACATGACAAAAAAAAGCTCAAATTGAGTAATTCTAATGAGACTTATTTGTGGCATTGTCGTCTGGGATGCTTTAACAAGACTCCTATATTCACTCTTTGGAAGAATGGATACTTGGACGGATTTGATTCTAATTCAAATGACGTCTGTGAATCTTGTTTATTAGGTAAAATACCTAAAACACCTTTTAGCGGTAAGGGTGTACGTGCCACCGAACTGTTAGCCCTCGTTCATAGTGACGTATGTAGGCCCATATCTAGCCAGGCTAGAGGTGGATATGAATATTTCAGAACCTTACGAATGATGCATTGCTTTATGGTTATGTGTATCTTATGAAACACAAGTCGGGAACTTTTGAGAAATTCAAAGAGTTTCGACACGAAGTAGAAAAACAGACCGGAAAAAGTATTAAAACATTGCGGTTGGACCATAGTGAAGAATACTTATGCAATGCGTTTCAAGATTACTTAAAAGATATGGTATTCTTTCACAGTGGAGTCCTCCCGGAACACCTCAATTGAACGGTGTGTCCGAATAGAGAAACTGAACTTTGTTGGACATGGTAAGGTCAATGATGAGTCGCACTGAGCTACCAATTTCCTTCTAGGGATACGCATTGAACAGTGCAATACTTATTTTGAATAAGATTCCGTCAAAGTCAGTTGGACGGACTCCATAAGAAATATGGACAGGAAAGAAATCAGGTTTCTCATTCTTGAAGATTTGGGTATGCTGGGCATATGTTAAATGTTTGGATGGTACCAAACTAGAACCCAAATCGGATAAATGCCTATTAGTAATTGGTTATCCTAGGGAAACCAAAGGATATTATTTCCACAACCTATAAGAGAACAAAATATTTGTTGCTCTCCATGCGGTTTTCCTTAGAGGAATTCCTAAATGCAGTGGTAAGTGAGAGGAAAGTAGAACTCGGTGAAAATCGGAGTGATACTGTTCCTGGCACCGATCCCCTTACGGAACACGGACAGTTCATCAGGGATGAGACTGTTCCACAATCTTCTAATACACAAGAACCGCGTAGGTCGGAGAGAGTCAGAAAACAACCTAAGAGGTATGGGTTTCTGATCTTACCTTATATAGATATCAATCTTATTGAGGAAGATGAACCGGCTACGTATGAGGAAGTGATACAAGGTATCGACTCCACTTTATGGCAAGATGCCATGAAGTCTGAAATAGATTCCATATATACAACCAAGTTTAGACACTGGTTGATGTACTAGAATGCATTGTGCCTATTGGTAGCAAATGAGTCTTCATGGTGAAGACAGACATGGGTGGCAACAAACAAACGTACAAAGCTAGGCTTGTAGCGAAAGGGTATCGTCATCAACATGGTGTTGATTACGACGAAACCTTTTACCTGTTGCCATGATTAAATCCATTCGGATAATGCTTGCTATTCCTACATATTTCGATTATGAAATATGGCAGATGGACGTCAAAACCGATTTCCTTAACGGAAACCTTTTGGAGGATGTTTATATACAAAAGCCTGATGGTTTTGTCGTGCCAAAACATGCAAACAAGGTTTGCAAGTTAAATCGATCCATTTATGGATTGAAGCAAACATTGCATTCTTGAAACCAACGTTTTGATGAGATCATAATGGTATATGATTTCATTCAAAACAATGATGATTCTTGTGTATATAAAAAGGTTAGTGGGAGCGCACTGACATTGATTGTCTTATACGTTGATGATGTATTACTTCTTAAGCAATGACATTCCCATACTACAATCAGTGAAAGCTTGGCTTTCTATAAAATTCTCTATGAAAAACTTGGGAGAGGCAACCCTTATTCTAGGAATAAGGATCTACTGGGATTGATCTAAAAGTTGTTGGCACTCTCATAGAACTCGTACATTGACATACATGTACGTGACCTGGTGTCTCATATGCTTTGAGCATCTACAGTCACTATCAGGCTGATATAGGTGATGGTCACTGGATTGATGTTAAGAACATCCTTTAGTATCTTAGACGAACTAAGGATGCTTTCTTAATTTATGGAGATAGAGAACTTGAGGTGACTGGGTTCACCAATGCAAGTTTCCAAACCGAAAAGACTATTGTAAGTCACATTATGGGTACTTATTTTGTTTGAACAACGGAACAGTGAGCTGGAAATCTTCCTACCAAGATACTGTTGCCGATTCAACAATAAAAGCGGAATACATTGCTGTGGCTGAGGCAGCAAAAGAAGCATTTTGGAACTATAAAATTCCTAATTGGATTAGGAGTAGTTCTGTTAGCAGCTGAGCTGGGCTACATCACAGGCTAAGGAATTACGGTCTCATCAATGATTCAAGTATGTACTTCGACGGTTTCATCTGATTCGTGAGATCACACATCGTGGCGATGTCAAGATCGAAAAGATCGTTTCAGATGATAACCTTGCAGATCCGCTAACGAAAGCTATATCTCAGTAAAAGTTTGAGCGACCCATACATAGTTCAGGTGTTGGACACTTGAGTGATTGGCTATAGGCCAAGTGGGAGATTGATGGACAATTACGACCCATAGCATCACTATTTGTAAAAGACATGGTGTTTTTGAACAAATTAACTATGTGACAAAGGAAATTGCTCTTTTATCATTTTGTAATTGGATTACTTGGATATATAAATGATAAAAGTCCATATGATTAGTACCAGATTAATAAGATATGAGACAGTATTAATCCACTAAAGGTTTAATCATTAAATATCCCTAGTCATAGTATTATCGAGACTGGACATCGATAATGCGAAATAGACTAGTATTACACTTGTGCGCGTTACAGAAGCTTAACAACATAGTTCTCATATATTTAAGTATTGGATACTTATGCAAGTGTGATAAGAGGTTCTGTTAGCCGTTGGACCAGGAACAGCTTCGCTCTGGATAGACCCCTCAGAATCCCATTGGTAGTATGACTATGTGTCTATGGGAATCTGAATCAGGGTAGGTGTATGTGGTCTTAACTTGAGACTTGCATCGCTAATACTTGCGACAATCAGTACGCTTTGGTTTTGGTCGTCCGGGGCTTTAATAGGTTCTGTGTACGCCTCTTCTAGGTTTACTGAGTATCGTAGTGTATTGGGTGTGATGTCAAGATGGAAGTATCACTTCAGTCATATGGAGAAGATGATCACGCAGGGATACAGAACTAGTACTCTCATATGCTGCAGTTATCGGGATAGTTAGACTAGGTCATGATTATCCGATTAAAGAGACTAGTTACTTGTGATCCGATATATGCTTCATACGGGGCATACATAATTCCAGCCTCAGGCCTAGCATGTGATATTCGATACTGGATCGTAATACGCAATACATAGTATACTATGCCTGATATAGATTATATATTCTTCGTTGAATATTTCTGGAGAATTGGGTAGGCACGGTGCTTTGCTAGAAGCCAACCATGTCTTGTAAATCGGTGAGAATGTGGTACGCGGTACGCGCGTGTCGGATAGTCCGACAACCGGATTTACTGCCAACATATCCAAGGATCTCTTGGGTCGCTTTCCAAAGATTCACCGATGATATTTGACTCTAAAATAATTAATCTGGGATTAATTATGAGAGAGAAAAAAAATTAATATGGGATTAATTGCGGCAAGAATTTATCTGGGATTAATTATAAGAGAAAGAATTAATCTGGGATTAATTGCGGTAAGAATTTATCTGGGATTAAATTAATCTAGAAGAGAGAACGCGATTAATTTGGAATTAATCGGCAAAGTGAATTTAATAGTTAAATTGGATTTTACTATTTAATTTATTTAATTGGGCTAAAATAATATATCGGATATATTAATTGAAATTGGATTTCAATACAGTATTAAAATTGGATTTTAATTCGAGCGAACGAATTGATTTGGAATTAATTCATAAGCGACATTCGTAATAATTTTGCTAGACATTATTATTTAATTAAATTGGATTTAATTACGTTGCGACGGAAAATTCGTTTAATCGGATTAAACGAACCCGAGCCCAAAGTGTGTTGTGTAAGCCAACTTAAATTTTGAATTCAAAGTGGTAGGACCCACTAACTTACATCACTAGTCATTAGTTGATGGAAGTGGTTGGATGCATTTAATGCATTTTTCTTCCAACACACTTAAGTTGGTTTTTGGAAAACACAACACTAACTTTTTGAAAGTTAAGTCAACTTTAGAAGTTAACTATTCATCTCCTTCTCTCTTCCTCTCCCTTGGCTGAATTTACCTCTTCTTGTTCTTGAAATTTTGTTGCAAAATTTCATCCAAGCTAGTACTTAAGGAGTCAAAGAAATGTGATATGGAAACTCACCCTTGAGTTTGGAATTCATTTCAAGGGCTTGGAGCTTCTACATCCATGGAAAAGTTTTGAACTTCAACCAACCAATGTAAGTATTCCGTAACTTTCTTTGGTAAATTCACACTTGAATCAATGTTTAGGATCATTGGCATATCTTAGAGACACTAACAGGCACCTTATATGATGTGATCATATATGATTGGACCAAGATAGAAATGAATTTCTTATAATATCCGTTAAATAAAGAAATTCATTTCAATCTACTAGATAGTCATTGACACACTCAAAAAGTAGTTTTTTACTCCCAAGTATAAGAGTGTCACAGTAATAAAATAACCGACAAGTACTGGGTAGATCCACATGGAATAAATTAGTAAAACAAAATAACAATTCTTGTGAAATAAAAATGTTGGATTTGTTTGAAGTGATGGAAAATTTTAAATTGAACTGCAACAATAAATTAAAATATTGGGGTTAGGAGATCCACTCTTAATATTTAAAATATATAGAAATCTTACTTTTATAATATACAAATTTTCATTACTACCCAGTTAATTTACTTCAGGAATTAATTATGCCAAAACATATAAAACCAGCTATACAGACGGTGATAACATTTGTCTATAACAAGTCCAATTATGTACTCAATTATGCCAAATAAATAAAACCAGTCATAAAGGCGATAACAAAGTTTGTCAATAATTAATCCAGATTTAAATTACTATTCAGATTAAAATTTATATATTATATATAAATAATATTAATCTATATTCTCATATTAAGAGCTTTACTCTTTACTCCAGTAGGATGAAATTAGCTACTCATGATTTGAAGTAAAACATGCATAATTTTACTACCGAAAGAAAACGAAATTACAAGAAAGCTTAAAAATTAAAACGCAAAAGAGACACTCTCTCGAATTCTACAAGAGAACTTTGAAAGAAAGCATGAAGAAAAATGAGAGGTGAGCACCTCTATTTATAGTAGAAGTGCTCATCTCTCAATTATTAATTACAATTTTCCAAATCAAATACAAACAACAAACTTTTACTAATTTATTTTTTTATTTTTCCTTTTTTAAATTTTTTTATTGATAATTTTGCAAACATGATCACAATCTACCTAAAGTGGATTATGACATTTCAACTTTTATTTTTTTACTTTTTATTTTTTTACTTATTTTCTACTAATTAAAATTACATGCAACACACATTTACGTATTCAACAATTTCGACCTTGAAAACCTCAGAACTAGAAATTATTGTAAACATAAAAGTTGTAGATATTTGCGTCTTCTTTCATCTGGAACTAGAATCGCCTCAATTAGATATCGGAGTACAAAGTTATGGCCAAATTACGAAAAATTGCACAAAGTTGGAATTTCCAAAATTGTTTACTGTTAGAAACGCCCTTTCATATTCGGCCTCCAAAATCCAAATATCACGTATATTTTTATAGTTATGCATCTAAGGTATTATTTAACCTACATAAGAAATAAAAATCACAATAAAAATATATAAAACATAAATTTATCTATTATTTTACAAATGTGCTAAATTAAGGGGATTAATGAAATTATAAGTATAAAATAATTAGTTTCTCTTTTATTAAGTGTACACTTTTTAATGTTCATCACACCCCTCAACCAGCTTATTACTAGTCCCTAGTAATTTAAGGGAAAACTTAAAAGAAAAAATTCTTATCCAAGTCAGTAATTGTTATCATTCTTTCTAAATTATCAAATAAGTAAATTCTTTTATATCTTACCCTTCTCTATACACACATAAAATAAAGTATCAATCAATTCATTGTGCCCACAAATTCACAGGTCTTGTTGAAAAGAGAGTAATATTTTTGTCCTAAAATTATATTAGAGTTCACACCTTTTTGGCAATAGAAGTTTATTTATAAATACAAAAATAATTTTTTGTAGTAATACACTGTCAATCCTTGTAGCGAGCTTTGGGCCAATGACTCACAAAGCAGTTGGTTTTAAGGCACTAGGTGTTAAGACACCCTATGGACTTAATTTCTCGGATCTCAGATGTTAAAAAGAAAAAATTTCTGATTTCCTTAAGCTTTCCCTTTAACCCGTTGTAGGTATTGCATTTTTACACATTAGCCCAATGATGAGTCTCGTATGGAGGCAACTACTTCTTTAGTCATGAAAGTCGCGGGAAACGGACGTTGGAAGGGTAAAGTTGGAAAATAGAATTTTTGATGGATTTAATCTCGTTGTTTGAGCTTCGGTTGCTTGTTGGACTTCCGTTTCAAAGCTTATCTTAGGCCCAAAACCCACAAACTACTTACCAAACCCAAAATACCCAAGCCCACCAAGCCAAGCCAAACCCACGCCCATGAAGACACCATTCACGCCCATAGCCTTCCTAAATAGCCAAAATCACATTTAACACATGCCTAAATCAAGTCAAATCCCTTCCTAATTAAAATAAATCTCATAGATCCCTTTCCTAAATCAAAAGCAATCACCATCCTAAATAAGGAGACTCATTCCTTGTGAGATACAAATTAGGAGATGTCACCATCAATGAGAAATCCTTCTCCTATTCAAATTAGGAAAGTCTTCTCTCTTTGCCTATAAAAAGAGGCCTTCACCCCTCATTCAAAACCTAGCACACATACTCCCCCAAGCACGTCCCAAACACTTTCTTAAGCCTCCTTGCACGTCCAAAAACCTCCTTGAAGTCTCCATTGCCGAATCATTAAACCTAAGCACCCTCCATTGCCGCATCTTTCATCCTTCACCAACACCCTTCACGCCTAAGCCCCTTTCACTGCCCTCCATTGCCGAATTTTAGCCACCATTCACAGCCCTAAAACACACCAAAATAAGCCTCAAATAAAGCCCTAAAGTCGCACTAAACACTCTCCAAACACAGCCCCATTCGCAGCCCCAAAACAGTCCCCAAAAACGCCCCCACTGCACCTTGAACTGCCGCATCTTCACCTTCTGTTCTGGTCAGTTTTGGCTGCGACTTTAGCCAGCAAAACAGCCCTAAAAGCACCTAGAAAACTCCTCAAAAATCTCCATAAAGTTTCCCTAAAAAACCATTAAAAACGCAACCCCCTAAGCCACCAAAAGCACTCAAAACAGTCCACTAAATCACCAAGACAGTGACCTGAAACGTAGCAGCGAAACAGCAGTGAAACGGACTTGAAACAGCAGCCCGAGCATCAAAGCAGCGAGGAAAGACATTGAGTAGACAAATCGGAAAAGCATCGGATCAATCTCCCTTCCAACGGACGTGTAACGCCCTTTCTTAGACGACAAAAGAGGTTAGACCTGAGGGCACCCTTTTTACTTATCTTCTTTATTTTTGTTTATTTATCTTGATATATAATTGCATGAGAGTCGTTTGAGGCATGATGTGATTGTTGGATGAGCGGGATATGTGTTCCTTTTGTGGTATATCGGATGGAAACCCGGACATAAATTTCATAGCCGATTCCGAATGGACGGTAGTATGGTCTGCACTCGGGATACAATGCCACGTACCACTTAAGATACACATATCTCGTCTCATCCAAATTTATATTTGAGCATATTATAGTCTTTAGGTTATTCGTTTATTATTTAAAGCATGGTATAATTTAGTCGTTATTTATTTGTTAAAGCATATTTAGGTTGTTCCTTATGCATGTTATTAGTTTATGATGTGTTAGGATAATGATTTATACATGTTGCTTTAATGATTCAATATGCTCGTTGTGTTACATTGCGTGGAATTATTTGGATGAAAGCATGTTAGATCTAAGTACCCTTGAGCATGATTATTGAGTAGACTTGGTTAGTTCATTGCACAAATTATATCATCACAAGTGACATAAGTAAGGGACCATTCTGAACCCAATAGTTTGAGGTCTTCCCTTGCGAGGGGTGAGTGCGGCCTTAAATCTTTGTCCCGGTTCACACCGGGTGGCGACTCCATGTTATTTCGTACTTCCCAACTAGGCCGCGAGCCTAGAACAGCGTCGCCCAGGTTCTGTTGTCTACACCCGTGTAACGAGGCCAACGACTCCCAGACCATATGGCCTTTGGGCAGTAAGTGTTAAAACACCTCTATGGACTTAATTGCTCGAGTTAGAGAGACTACGAAATCAAACTTATTCACATTTTTTTTTACAAACTCAAGCCTTACCGTTTTATTCGAACAATCACTGCTTGCTGAGGCAAGATGTCTGGTTACTAAGTAAGAGCTTAATTATTATTAATATCATTTTTTTAAACTAACTCAAAATCTACCATTTACGTGAATAATCACTGCTTTCTGAGGCAAGATGTCCGGTTACTAAGTAAAAGCATAGTTAGTTTTTTTGAATAAAAATAAAAATTTTACTGCCTTTAGGTGCTACCTCCAACAAACTAGAGAACTGAATATTACAAAATTTTCACTTACAACCCATGTTCATATGTTACCGTGTATGTTGATAATGCCTGTCAAATGAGTATAGGAAGATCAAATTTAATCAATATTATGGAGAATTCCCAAATTTAAATGATTCAAAATGAAAGAAACAAAAATAACTTATTACGAATTAAATTGAGATACGTATCAGAAGCGAAAACTCCTTACACTGCCGTCTCCGAACAACAACTCCACTTGGTTAGTCAAAAAATTATTGTTAGTTTGTGTTCAGATGTTTTTTTTTAAAACACAAAATAAAATATTTTTTTTACACATAAAATAATAACAAATTAAAAACAACATAATAAAAACTTTTTTTTGTTTTTTTTATACATAAAACAACATCACAAAAATGATTTTTTTGAACAAAAAAAACACAACACGAAACATAAAAATGAAAACTATCTAGTCAACTATCCTCCCCCCTAACAAATTTGAGAACATTGTCCCCAATGTCTGAAAAAGAAGAAGTAGAGTTCTGAAGACATCACATGGTTAGTGTAGAATTGACAATTGAATCTACGACTAAGTGAAAGAAAAGTAAGCAATTACACATTAAGATTCATGTCCACTCTACGCTTTTTGCCACGATCATTATCAGACGAGTTCAACTTGGAAAGAATGGGGTCGATTTTTGGTTCATAAGCTAAGAGTTGGTCAATTAATTCATCAGCTTTTCTTGCTGTTAGGATGATATCTTTTACCAAGATTTCCTCCAATGTGCCTAGCCCACCTAGTAAAGCAATAAAAACGTCAGCATGATTAATCATTTCAGTAAGTCTTTCAGACATACATGAGACAATGCATTCTTCTCCATTTGATTTTCCGATGAGGTTTTCGTCTGCCAAAGATTTTGGAATGATTCCTAAAAATTGACTGACACCTTCTTGCACAGCCTTTGAAACACATCCCATCAATCCAAGATTGTCACTGCCATACACTAAGTGCATGTTTCTTTCCGCCATAACTCTACCCAATTCTTTTGCAGTCTCAACAAATTCTAATTTAGCTCCAGAGCTAGTTCCACTAATGACATATATATCAGTGACTCGTTTTCTTGAAGTTTTCTTCATTTTTACTATCTCTCTTATCTAGATGTGTCGAACAGAGAAATAACGAGCTGAATTTATAGTTCTAGAAAATTGGTGAGTAATAAATGAACTAGTACCTACAAAATAAAAATTGTAAGATGAACAGTAAAATAGATCGTGAAAGTCAAAAAGTTTAGATGCTGTCGGTAAAAGTAAAGGAAATCAAAACAGTAAATTAAAGTAAATCAAAATAGTAATTTAATGTAAAGGAAATCAAAGCAAAAAATATGTACTGGTAGTTATGATTGTGGCTCACATCTTCCTCTAGTTTTACGTCCAGTAACGGTTTGAATGCCCTCTATGGGTCGGGGATATGCTTCACATCCAATTTTCTTATAAATTGACAAACATGGTCTTTTAAAGTCAGATTCCCGAGCCTGTATTGTTGTCATTCTTTTTGAAATTATGTATGCAAATTATGAATTACTCGATAAACATGTTCACTATGATGCATCTCAAGAGTCAGTGATATATCATCTAAAGATTCATTACTCAAGCCATCTCTAATGAATTGAATTTTATCTCCGCGATTGTTAGACATCATTCTTAAAGAACGACAATGAGTGTTGCACGTCTAACATTCACATTTATAACAAACAACTAATTGAATAGCTTTTCGTTTATTAGCATAAGTGCTTTTCCCTAGACTAGATATATGAGAAATGAAATAGTCATATGACTCACTTGCCAAGCGAACTTTTGCTTCAATTACCCAACAAATGTCACTAGGAATACCATGGATCATAAGAAGCCACATTCTTTTGGTGCGTGCTTTGTAAATTTTCACCAGAGCATTTTGGGGGAAAGAAGAGAAATAATTGTGGAGTTTTATAATATTTTCTTCCATGCCTTGATGGCTCAAGTTTGGAGGTATTTTTCCTTCTTGATCGGTTGTGAGAGAGGAAGAAATTTCCACAGGATAAGTTTGTTCATCTCCAAGAAATGCATTCTTCAATCTTTCTAGCAAAGTCTTCAATTCCAATTTGGATGTTTCCTAATGTTGTTCTTCTTCCAGTGTTCTCAGTTCCTCAAAATTTTGATTCTCTCCATCATCTTTCAGTATATGTGTAGAATCAAGTAAAAAATCATTAGGAATATATGAATCTAATTGTGTACTTGATTGAAGAAAATTAACTGTATAAATTTTCGTAGGATCAGATAAACTCCCCAGAATATATTCCTCTATAATTGGTTCAATTAGTTACATGCTCTCGTCTTCACTGTCTTCATCGTATGGTTGTTTGCACATAATAAAAAAATTAGCTCCAATGTCATATTACCAAAAGACAAATTCATGATTTAATTCCTACAATTAGGTAAAGTATTAGCTGTTGCTAAAAATGGACGACCAAGTATTATAGGAATTGGCTTATAACTGTTTGCTACAGGTTGTGTTTCCAAGACAATAAAATCCACATGATATATGAATTTATCGACTTGTAATAACACGTCTTCAACAATTCCTTTCGGTACCTTGACTAATCTATCGGCAAGTAAAAGAGTAGTTGAGGTTGGTTTTGACTCGCCAATATTAAGTTGTGGGTAAATCAAAAATGGAATCAAATTGACACTGGCTCCAAGATCAAGCAAAGTTGTTCAATTTTTTGACTTCCAATAATACATGAAATAGTTGGACAACCAAGATCCATGTATTTTAATGTATTATTGGTTGAGAGAATAGAACTTACCTGTTAAGCTATAAAAGCTTTTTTTCTTACCTGATGTTTTCTTTTAACAGTGCACAAGTCTTTCAGAAATTGGCATAAGATGGTATCTATTAGATGACATCTAACAAAGGAATATTGACCTTTACCTTTTTGAATATTTCATATATCTCTGGGGAATGGTTCAATTTCTTTATTTTAATGCTTGAGGAAATGGAGGTGCATGAGAAAAATTATTATCATCAACGATGGGTAATGGTTCATCAACCCATTCCTTATCCCTGAATCTGATTTATTTTCAACTTCACGAGGTTCAAGAATAGGTCTGTGGATGAATTTACCACCGTGAAGAGTAACAAAAAATTTAACTTGGTCTATGTGTTGACTACCAGAACTACCCTCATGAGGGTTTTGATGATTCTTGGGGTTTGGCTGTGGTTCTGCATGAAACTTCCCTTTCTCATTAATGGTCAAAGCATATGTGATTTTGGAGAAAGTTTCTTTTAGATCAATCAATGTTTGCATATTTTGGTTATTGATGGCTTCTTGTTTCTCAATGAATGCATGCAAGGTATCCTTAAGGGTTTTCCTAGGTGGAGGGACATATGGTGCATAATTAAGGGAATTTCAGAAATTCTGGTGTACCTGAGGAGGTTTTTACGATGGTTGTGCTTGGTTATCATTCCTCCAATTGAAGTTTAGATGGTTTCTCCAACCAGAATTGTAGGTTTGGGAGTATGAGTTTGGATTTAGTCTATTGAAAGTGTTTACGGAAATGACTTGGTCATGGAGACGTTCTTGCATAGTTGGCAAGGTTGGGAAAACTTGTGTGACATGTTCATTTGAATTACATATATGAAATGTGACCTCCTGAACTAACTTGACATGATCACTCTTTTTCATTTCTAATGCCTCAACTTTTTTACTAAAGATGCATATTTAGCAAAAGGTCACGGTCTTCCCTAAGGTTAAACATGCCTCTACCAGATGATTATAGTTTTACAAATGACTACAAGTGCCAATTGTGTCCCAGTGTTGTGCATTCACTGCTATATGTTCTAGGTAATCTAGTGCATCTTCGGAACTTTTATCCCTAAACTCAACATTACACATCATTTCCACTACTTGTCTACTTTGGGGTGTTAAACCCTCGTAGAAGTAGGCGATCGGCCTCCGTGTTTCAAACCCGTGATGTGGACAAACATTCAACATCTCCTTAAATCTCTCCCAATATTGGTAAAGTGTTTCCCACGACTCTTGTATGAAAGTTGTGATTCTCCTTTTAAAGGAATTTGTCCTATGAGGGGGAAAGAATTTTTTCAGAAACTGTTCTTGCAAATCGTCTCATGTTCTGATGGATCCTGACCTAAGGTTCTGCAGCCAAATTTTAGCTTTATCCTTTAAAGAAATTGGAAAAAATTTTAATCGAAATATATTCATGCTGTAATTTTGGTCTGTGCAAGTGTTACATACCTCTTCAAATTCCCTTAAGTGCTGATAAGGATTTTCTGATTCTAGACCGTGGAATATGGGTAAAAGTTAAATGATATATGGCTTAAAATTGAATCATACTGCATCTGGGGGAAAAATAATTCAAGATGGTGATCATGTCCTAGTGAGATTCATGAATTGTCTGTGTGTCCTAGGATGATTAAGATCGCCATGCTGAGACTTATTTTCTTCTTGATCAATTAGATTTTCATTTCGGGCATGTGAGTTTTCATTTTGGTTCTCGACCATTTTGACTAACGATGAAGGTGACAGAGACTCTCTATTTAATCTACCGCTAGATGATCGAGACCAATGTCTCATGCAACCTAAATGCTAAAATTTATTGCAATACTAAAAAAATAATAAACAAGTGAAAGAAGAAAAATAAATAAATAAATAAATAAAAATAAAAATAAATGACAAAAGAGAGAGAAAAATATAATGATTAGATCCTAAAAATGCCCTCTGATTCTTGTCAATTCAGATCTCAATTGAATTTCTCGTTCAACTGTCTTAATTTCTCGAATTAGATTCTCACAAAAAATTATGGAAGAATTTCTGGATGGAGATGGTTCAAGAAATTCTTTGGCAAAATGCAAGCTTCATTTTAATTGTGATTTCTGTCTCCTGTAACCTTAAAGAATTAAGTACAGGGTTTGTCTATATGTGAGATGTCTGGGTTCAGAATTCATTTAGTTTAAATCAAGATATCTTGGATCTGGATAAATACAAAGAAAAAAGAGATACAGAAAATACAAAAATAAAAATAAAAATAAAGCAAAAATTTATTATTCTATCTACTAAATTATATTCCCCGGCAACAATGCCAAACACTTGACACACTAAAAAATAGTTTTTTACTCCCAAGTATAAGAGTGTCGAAGTAATAAAATAACCTGTTAACTCTTGGGTCGTGTAACACCCCTCCAGGAGATGCTACCGGCAGGGAATAGGATGTATTATCCCTTTGAGCCTCTGACTTTCTAACTATAAACAACACTAACACTCTTTTCTCAAACATAATCTCATATATGGGACCATTGCCCAAATCTACGATGTAGAATACAAAACAGTACACACGTTTGAATATTTAACATCACATTATTTCACAACTCTATACACGAATACTTATAATACAACTTTACAATAAAAATATCTGGAAATTGACTTTACTTGACTTGACTGAATCATCCACCGGGTAACCTGCAAAATAAGGAAACTGGGAGTGGGGGGGTTAGATCGTTTGAACGACCTAGTGAGTGGACAGTTTTAAACGGAAACTGAAATACTTATAAAAATGTTCATTTTCTATAATCGAAAATATTTCTGGAAAAAATGAACCTTTCTGAAAGATCTTTTCAAATCTCTTTTTCTGAAACTCTTTCTGAAAACAATTCTTTATCATAAAACTATTTCTCTGGAAAAATTTCATAAAACTAGACTTTCTAAAAATCACATCTCTGAAAATCTTATTTCTGGAAATCTGTATTTGAAATCCTGTTTTATGAAAGTCTGTATCTGAATGTCTGTTGAAACCTGACGCATAGAGGTGTTACGTATCGTCGTCCCCCCATACGCCTAACTAGAGTCAGGTGTTAAAATCTATGACATTGGGGCGTTACGTATCGTCTTCCCTCAATGCATGCCGTTATCCTATCCCTGAATCTAGGGTCTATGGGTGTTATGTATCGCTGCCCCCTAGCCCTGAAATATGATGGTCTTGAGGCGTTATGAATTGTCATCCCCCAAGCTACATGTCTGGAGCCGAGGTGCGGATCTATGCTATCGTCCAGACTCTGAATCTAGGATATAGGGGCATTTGTCATCCGTAGTCCTGAACTGCGTGTGCACACGATATCTGTAACCTTCAATTCCATATCTGAGTCAAGTTACATACTGAGGTGGGTTTTCCCCCATGCCTCCAAAAATCTTAAAACTCAAGCTTTTTAATCAATCTTTTTAAAACAACATTATTTTTAAAACATCTGTAATAAAACTTTGGCTAACGCCCTATGTGCGGAAAAACAAGTCTGATATCAAAACAGTTAAATAAAATCAGTTTGAGAAAAAATCCACTCACAGATTCAGAAACTGGCTGGTACTATACCACTTCGTCGAATGGAATTGCGGTTCCTGTCAATAGTCTTGAATCAAATTCTTCCTTCACAACTAGAGCCTCCAAGCTCCCTTTTCTATTTTCTAAGCTTGTTTTGGGTTGGATTCCCTCAATTCTCTTTCCAATTTCTTGTAAACTTGCAAATCTTCATTTCTTCTTCTTCTTCTTCCTCCTTTCATGTTTTCTTCTTTCTCCAAATCTTGGGTGACACGCTCAAAAATTGTTCTTTACTCCCAAGTATAAGAGTGTCGAAGTAATAAAATAACTTGGTAAGACTGAGATCGATCCACATGGAATAGATTTAGTAAAATAAAATAACAATTCGAGTGAAAAGAAATTAAAATTGAATTGTTTGACTGATTGAAAATTTTAAATTAAACTGCAATAAAATAAAATGTTGGGGATAAGAGATCCACTTTTAATATTTCAAATTTAAAAATCTCACTTTTTATAATATATAAATTGTCATTATTACCCAATTAATTTATTTCAGGAATTAATTATGCCAAAACAAATAAAATCAGCCATATAGGCAGTGATAATTTTTATCTATAGCAAGTCAAGTTAGGTACTCAATTATGCCAAAAAAATAAAATCAGCCATATAGGCGGTAACAAAGTTTGTCAATAATTAATCCAAAGAATTAAATTAAATATTAATCATTATATTACATTTATATATTATAATATAAGTGAGATTAATCTAAAATTTCATGTTAAAAACTTCACCCTAATCCCCAGTAAAAAGAATTTAACTACTCATAATTTGAATAAAAATACACATAATTTTTATTACTAAAAGAAAAAAATTACAAGAAAACTTTTAAAAAATAAAACACACAAGATACTCTCCCCAATTCTATAGAGAAATCAGAGAAAGTATGAAGATTGAAGGTTGAGCTTCCTCTAATTTATATAGGAAACTCAGCCTTCACAATTGAAAAAGTGCAATTTTGAAAGATAATTGCTTTGCAATTGTCAAAGTAGAGGGGCATCCACCGAAAGTGGATGTAACCCTCAACCAATTTTTTTTTTTTTTTTGTGAATTTGAAAAATGATAATTAAATATAAATTATTTGGATTCTTCATCAATTTCAGTCTTGAAAACTTCATAATTCGAAAATCTTATGAGCATCAAAGTTGTAGATCTTTGAGTCTTCTTTCATCTGGAACCTGAATCACCTTAATCCGATATCGGAGTAAAACATTATGGCCAAAATACGAACATTTCACATGGTTGGAATTTCTGAAGTTGTACAATGTTAGAACACTCTATTAAATTTCTGGCCTCCAAAATTCAAATGTCAAGTCCATTTTTCTAGATATGCATCCAAAGTATTATTTCACCTACATGAAATATAAAAATCACAATAAAAATATATAAAATATATAAAATAGAAATTTAATTATTATGCTAAATTAAGGGGATAAATGAAACTACAAGTGTCAAATGATTGATTTTTCTTTTAATAAATGTGTACTTTTTAGTAGTCACCACACCTCCAATATTACCAGCCCCTACTAATTTAAGCAAAAAACTTTAAAAAGACAAATTATTTTCCGAATTAATAATTATTTTCTTTCTTTCTAATGATCAAATAAGTAAATTCTCCTATACTTTTTACCCTTCTTCCATACACATATAAAACAAGGTATTAATCAATTCATTGTGCCCACAATATCCACAGGTCTCATTGAAAATAGAGTTGTTTTTGTCCTAAAATTATATTAGAGTTCACACTTTTTGGCAATGAAATTTTATTTATAAAAAAAAAAAAAAATTTAACAAAAAATAATGATGCATCTTCAATCCTCGTAACGAGCTTTGGGCCAGTGACTCCCAAACTAGTTGGCTTTAAGGCACTAAGTGTTAAGACACCCCAACATAGTCAATTGCTCGGATCTCAGATATTAAAAAGAAAAAGTGTCTGATTTCCTTAAGCTTTCTCTTTAACCCATGTAATGAGCTTTGGGTCAGTGATTCTCAGACAAGTTGGCCTGAGGGCACTAAGTGTTAAAATACCCCTACAGACTTAATTGCTTGAGTTAGAGAGGCTACGAAATTAAACTTATTCACACATTTTTTTCTTTTTTATACAAACTCAAGCTCTACCGTTTTACGCGAACAATCACTGCTTACTGAGACAAGATGTCCGGTTACTAAGTAAGAGTGTGGTTAGATTTTTTTGAATAAAACACGAATTCCACTGCCTTTAGGTGCTACCTCAAACAAACTAGAAAACTGAATATTACAAAATTTTCACTTACAACCCATGTTGATATGTTACCGTGTGTATGTTGATAATACCTGTCAGATGAGCATCTGAAGATCAAATTTAATCAATATTATAAAGAATTCACAAATTTAAATGATTCAAAAAGAAAGGAACAAAAATAACTTATTACGACCTATTTTGATATACGTCTCAGGAGCGAAAACTCCTTACACTACCATCTCTGAACAATAATTCCAATTGGTTAGTCAAACATTTCTTGTTAGTTTGTGTGTAGTTTTTTTAAATAAAAAACACACAAAAAATTCAACACAAAGCACTTTTTTCCACACATAAAATAACAACAAAGCAAAAACAACATAAAAGAAAACTTTTTTTTAAACGAAAAACACAGCAACGAAACATAAAAACAAAAAAAATCTAGTCAACTATCCCCTCCCCCCAACCAATTTGAGACATTGTCCCCAATGTCTGAAAAAAGAAGTAGAGTTTAGAAGACATCACCTGGTTAGTATGGAATTAACAATTAAATCTAAGACTATTTAAAAGAAAAGAAAAAAATTACATATTAAGATTCAAATCCACTCTACGATTTTTACCACAATCATTAACAGACCAGTTCAACTTGGAAAGAATGTGGTCAATTTTTGGTTTATAAGCTAAAAGTTGGTCAATTAAATCATCAGTTTTTCTTGCAATTAGGAAGATATCTTTTACTGGTTTCGAAACAAACCCTTTTTTTTGGCATCCTCAAGAAATACAAAAAGAAAATCTAAAAATCCATCAATATTAAGTGGTCTAATATGTTTTTGGTGAATGTTCAAGTTCGCCCATGATACAACTGTGAATATTTCTTCCAACGTGCCGAGGCCACCCGGTAAAGCAATAAAAGCGTCAGCATTATTGATCATTTCAGTAAGTCTTTCAGACATAACTGAGACAATGCATTCTTCTTCATTTAATTTTCCGATAAGGTTTTCCTCTATCAAAGGTTTTAGAATGATCCCCAAAACTTGACTGTCACCTTCTTGCACGGCCTTTGAAACACATACCATCAGTCCAAGATAGCCACTGCCATATGTTAAGTGCATGTTTATTTTCTCCATAACTCTACTTAATTCTTTTGCATCCTCAACTAATTCTGATTTAGTTCTAGAGCTAGTTCCACAAAACACACAAATATTAATGACTTGTCTTCTTGAGGTTGCTCCATTATGTTCTCTCTCTTGTATCTGAATGGGGTGAAGAGAGAAATGACGAGCTGTATTTATGGATCCTGAAAAGGGTGAGTAATAAAAGCACTAGTACCTGCAAAATGACAATTGTCAGATGAACAGTAAAATAGATCGTGAAAGTCAAAAAGTTTAGATACTGTCGGCAAAATTAAAGGAAATCAAAAGAGTAAATTAAAGCAAATCAAAACAGTAATTTAAATAAGGAAATCAAAGCAAAAAATATGTATTGGTAGTTGTGACTATGGCTCATATCTTCCTTTGGTTTTACGTCCAGTAACGGCTCGAATGCCCTCTATGGGTCGAGGACAGGCTTCTCATCCAATTTTCTTATAAATTGGTAAACATGGTCTTTTAAAGTCAGATTTCCAAGAATATATTGTTGTCTTTCTTTTTGAAATTATGTATGCAAAATGCGAATTACTCGATGAACATGTCTACTAGGATGCGTCTCAAGAGTCAATGATATATCCATCTAAAGACTCCTGACTCAAGCCATCTCTAATGAATTGAATTTTATCTTCGTGATTGTCAGACAACATTCCTAAAGAACGAAAATGAGTGTTGCATGTCCAGTGTGCGCATTTATAACAAACTCCTAACTTTTTAGCTTTTCGTTTTTTAGTGTAGGACACAGAACTGGGCGACGCTACTCCGGGCTCGCGGCCCGGTCGGGAGTACGGAGTAGCCCGCGGGGGACTAAATCGGAGAATAAAGGAGTCGCCACCTAGCGTGAACTGGGAAATGATTTAAGGCCGCACCCACCCATCGCAAGGGAAGACCTCAAACCGTTGGGTTCGGAATGGTCTCTTACTTATGCCACTTGTAATGAACAGATTTATGCGATAATATAACCAAGTCTACGCAACATACATATGCAAGAATAATCTATATCTAAGTTCGCATACATAAAAGTAAAACCTATATCTAAGTTTGCATGCATAAAAGTAAGTCGACATAACGACAAGCACACAATCTCATGAACATATTAAATTGATAAACGAGGAAATGTAAATAAATAATAATCTAAACATAATCATAGAAGAGATATAATTAAGTTCCAAATGCGAAAGAAATAACTAATCACGCATGAAATAACGTGTTATTTCTAATAAATAATGGATAAACACAAGATTAGATTAAACGAAATATGTGTGTTTCTCAAGCGGTACGTGGAGTTGTATCCCAAGTTCAGACCGCACTACCGTCCATTCGGATTCGGCTATGGAATTTACGTCTGGGTTTCCATCCGATATACTGCGAGAGATAACACAAAATCATTCATCTAATGGCCACAACATATATGAACCAACAATACTCATGCGAAGAAACACTAAATAAATAATAAAAAAAGATTAACGGGAATAAATAAAAGGGTGCCCTTAGGTCTTACCTTTTAAGTCGCCTCTTGGAAGTGCGTTACGCGGTCGTCGGGAGGATTAATGCTCCGCAACTCCTCTGGTTCACTGGTTCAACATTTTCCTTCGTCGCTTCGCTATTTTGGGCTGTTGTTTTCTCTGTTTTCGCTGCTGTTTTCTGGTCTTTATTTTTTGGTTGTTGTTTGCGGTATTTGGGCAGTTTCAGGTGACTGTTTTGTCCGGTTTTGGGGCTGTTTTTGTGGTAATTGAAGGGTATAATTTTGCGGACTATTTTATGGTAAAAGGTGCAGTTTTACGGTAATTGGAAGGCAATTTATGGGGCTATTTTGTGCGGTATTTGAAGGTAGTTTTGTATGCAGTTTTTTAACATCCCGGGTAATTTTAGCATGATTTGCGTAAGTTATATTTTCATGAGTGGCGATTTAGAATCTTTTTAAAGGATTAATTATAGCATAGTAATAACCAAAAACCAGAGGGGCTAGAGTGTAATTTTCAGGGTTATATATAAAACCTTTAGATATTTATCTATTAGACACGTTGGAGAAGAGAAAACCAGAAAGTTCGAGAGAGAGAGTTGGAGAGTGACCGAGAGAGAGAGAGATGGGGAGCTCCAGTGAACTCCGGCCATGTCTCCGGTCACCGGTGAGTCTCCGACGTGCCAACGACGCCTGGAAGCAAAGCAGAGGTAGAAAGCAGTGAGCAGAGACAGGAAGCGAGGGAGAGAGTCGAAGGAAGAAGAAGAATGAGACAACCAAAAAAAAAAAAAAACCAGGGAGTTTAATTCAGTTCAACAGCTTCAGTGTTTATAGATGCATGAGGAAATCCAAGTAAGTATACTATGTAGTGATTTTCTTGAGCTTTGATTAAATTTGATAAATTGGGGGTTTATGGGTTTAAATTGATTGATGAAGAAAACAGGAAATTGAACTAAGAATGGTAATGATGAGTATATTAGAGTAACCCAACATTGATTTTAATCTTGAAATTGAAAGAAATCAATTGGATTAAAGAAATATGAGATTTGGGGGAAAATGACGTGAACCCTAGAAATTGGGGAAAAACTGATGGTAGGATGAATTGAGGATAAAATGTGATATATAGGTTAGTGAAATCTGGAAATAAATTAAAATGAGATTCTGAAATGTGTATATATTATGTGTACAAGAGAAGTAGTGAAAGTTATGAAGACAATAGGAACAGAAACAATACCTGTAGAATGAGGATGATAGTAGTAATAGTTGTAGTGGAAAAAGAAGAACTAGATATTAAAATAGTAGAGAAAGAGGAGAAGACAGCAGTAGTATTAGTAATGGTATTGGATGTGTTTATAATTGAGAAATGTGAAGTATGAATGATCAGTGGATAGTTAAAATAGTTCTGAAATTCGAATGAATTTAGTAATTGAAAGGGTCGTGAAAGTGAGTGGTGATTTTGTTGATTTGTTAATATTGAATGAGTGTTGTATGATGATATGAACACAAAATAATTTGTTTGGTTTGATTGGAATGAGAAATGCAAAAAAAAAAAAAAACAAAAAAAAATGTTAATTGGACGGTTTGGTTAAAGAAATTTCAGGTTCTGTTGCACTTTAATTTTCGGGTCTTTAGAGGAATAATTAGGAGAAGTGTAAAACATAAAACTTGTGGATTTATGTCTCATATATATGCCTGTAAAATGGTTTTGTGAAATATTGAGTATTGGAAAAGTTATAGCATGATGATTGGGGCTGGTTCTGTCAGATTTTTATGCAGGCAGCTAGCTGTAAATCAATTAATTTGGGAATCTTAGGGGGTGATTTAGGCTGAGTGATAAACATGAAATTTGTTCATTCATGTTTTAACTAAATTCCTGTAAAATAATTTTTCTATTGGATCTAAATTGCTCCTGAAATGATGAAGAAACCGAGACCTGTTCAGATAGTAACACCGCTGGAAAACATAAAAAAAAAAAAAAAATGAGTAAGTTGTGTTTTATGGTTTGATCCAGTTTGTTATATGTTTGTGGGAATACATGCTATACATAGAACACAAGTATGTACTATGAGCTTATGTTTATACGTTATGGATTGTGGTTTTATGTATGAGGGTAAATATATTGTATAACGAGGATATAAGCATATATTGCATAAAGAAGAGTAAGCATTAGCACGATGAGCATGAATAAAAGAATAATGCATTGTGCATGCATATTATATAATCTTTCCAGAACTAAAGCTGAGAATGATTTTGAAATACATAGGGTTTTAAAGATAATTTCAGATGCTTTTAAAAGAAATGTTTTCAGAAAACTTTTAATACAGTTTTGAGATTTTAAGTATGAGCTTTATGATTTTCAGGGGATGAGGTAAAAACTCACCCCAGTATGTAACTTGAGATTTAGTTGGAATTGATTGATGCAATGGAATTGACGGATTCAGAGACATGTGCACATGTGGAGGACTGAGGGGACGCTCTCAGATCCTCGAGCAGGACTAGGGTTGACAGATCTCCGAAATCCTGGTTTCAGAGCTTGGGCGGTAGCATTGATCCGCACCCCCAGTTCTAGTGGTGGCTACACTGCCAGTTGAGCTGTTGTCCTGGGTGTAGAGCTCTACGTTGCCAGTTGAGCTGTTTTCCTGTACGTAGGGCACCACCAGTTTCAGAGATGCCCAGTTGAGTTGTGGTCCTGGGCATAGAGTACATCCAGTTGAGTTGTGGTCCTGGATGTAGAGCAGTTTTTAGTTTTCAGATTTTCAGTATAAAGCTTTCAGATTTTCAATACTTAGATTTCAAAAATCAGATTTTAGTAAACAGTTTTCAGAAATCAAATTTTAGTAAACAGTTTTCAGAAATCAGATTTTAGTAAACAGTTTTCAGAAATCAGAGATTTATAGTACGTTTTCAGAAGATAAGTTTTATAAAGAGATTTTCTAGCACAGTTTCAGAAAAGGGTTTTCAGAAATCAGTTTTTCATTTTATAAAAAACATAACATGTTAAGGTAGAACCTAGTCTACAATCCTTTTGTGAATGGTAGTACACAATAGTATGATTATATATATATATATATGGATACATAAGTGATGATAGTGTATTGAATGTTTAAATAGAATTTTAGTATAACCGATTTGATGATATTTCAAGATAGTAAAAGAAGAAAGTTATTATAATTGTCTAATCTAGACTAGCTCAAAGTATATGGAAAGGTTAAGAGAAGAATCAGAGTAGCGCAGCAGAAGTGTGATGGATCTTAATCTGTTAGTTAGTAAAATAGAACTTGATGTATTTAATACGAGTGATTAATATGGATATAGTAAACAGAAGTTAAAGTATGTATGTGTGTGTTCAGATAAAAAGATTAGTAGCAAGTAATATGGAAATAATATGGGTAAAGTTTTATGGTTAAATCAGATTTTGTAAATATTTGCGTGGTCACATAGACATTTTAGGTTAATACAGAACAAGATTCAGACTTTGCATGTGTTTGACGCTCAAGGAATGAGCATAGTTACTTACTGAGTCTTATGACTCACACCACAACAGTGTTTGAGTTTTGCAGGTTGGTGACCTGATCGGTCGACCACAGATACCAGAGCTTGAGGAGTCGGACAACAGTGCTGTAGTCAGCCAGTCACCAGGTCTTGGGGGAAACTAAGTATGGTTGTAAAGAGTTTTAAGTTGAATAAGATTTAGTTGTTGTACAGAGTTTAAGTTTGTAAAAGTTTTTGTTTATACGCACTTTCGGGCACAGATCACAATTGTATTAAGTCTTGAGATTATTATTTTAGTGTCATGTTGTGTATTGGGCCATATAGATTCTCTGAGGTGCTGGACTTTGATGCAGGTTGCTTGATTTTAGCAGAGGTCATGCCGAAATTTCGGCAGAGTCAGAGGCTTATGGAGGCGGGTTTAGCCCGTCTCCTGCCGGTAGCATCCTGGCTGAGGTTGGATGTTACAAGTTTTCGCGGGGGTGATGGATTGTTTTGGGACTGTAGTTTGCGGTGGATGCATGGGATTTTTTGGGACTATTTCGGTGATGTAGGGGCTGTTCAGTGGGCGTGAGGGACGCTGTATGGTCTGTTGGCTACGTGTGCATGTAGTTTTGTGTGTGTGTTTTAGGGTTTTGTTGGTATGTGTCGGTTGGTGGAGAGTTGGGTTTCACGTGGAGAGTTGTGCGTTTGTCGTGAGGTGTGGCTTAATGGCTTTCGGCCAGTTGGTTTATTTGTTTGTGAAGGTGGCTTTTTGTCGATGAAGATGTGTGTATTGTCGAGTGTCTGTGCGTGTGTCTGCTAGCAATGTGTGAGTGTGTGGTTTGCTGATTTGCTAGGGTGAGGTTAGCCGAGTGGGTCCTTGGTGTGAGTGTCTTTATTATTTATTGATGCCGAGAGAAAGGAGAGAGATGGAGCTGCTGTTAGGGTTTTTGTTTCTGTTGATGCCGAGAGGAGAGATGTTAGCTTTAGGGTTTTTCTTTTGTGAGTGCCGTGAGTGAGCTCTAGAGATCTTAAGGTTTGGCTTATGTCTCTTTTTATAGGAGAGGGTTAGGGTTGTCCTCATTCGGGTAGGAAAGAGATCATGTAATTATGAGGGTGGGGTATCTCCAATTAGTGTGTCATAAGGAAAAAGGATCTATTCGATTAGGAAAGTGATTTGTTTTAGTTTAGGAAAGAGATTTATGAGATTTGATTTGATTCTTTAATTTAGGCATATGATTTGATTTGGTTAATTTAATTTGGGAAGGTGATTTGATTTGATTTATTTAATTTGGGAAGGTGATTTGATTTGATTTGATTTTAACATGTGTTTAATTATTTTGGATTGGGCTTGGAGGCTTGGGCGTGTGGGTTGGTGGTTTGTGGGTTTGGGTTTGTGGCTTGGTATGGGTTGCGGGGGTTTTGGGTCAAGGATGAATTTTAAAACAGAGATCCAACAAGCGAACCCGAAGCTAAGCAAACGAATTAAGTCCAACAGGTATTGATTTATGAATTTTCCCTTCGACATTCATTTCCCGTGACTTCCGCAACTTAAAGGGTATTGCCTCCATATGAGGCTCATCATCGGGACTTATATGCAAAAATACAGTGCCTACAGTCGCCCCCACTTTGATGGGACTTGTGCAGTGTGTGACAGTGACAATCCTATCAAAGTTATGCAATGTATTTTTACTTACCTGGCTTGCCAGCTGCTGCCTGACTTGCCTGTTGCTTCGAACTGAGTTGATCTGGTGGTGAGGTGCTGCGACCCCAAGGTTCATCCCTGCAAGATGCTGCGATCTCTAGGAATCACTACCAAACTGAGCTGATAAGAGGTGGTGAGGTGCATCGATCTCCGGGATTCATTTCCAATCTGAGTTGATAAGGTGGGCCTCGACCTTGGGATTAATTCCCGAAACTGCTGACAGTGTGGACCTCGACCCTGAGATTCATTCCCGAAACTGCTGACAGTGTGGGCCTCGACCATGGGATTCATTCCTGAAACTGCTGATAATGTAGGCCTCGACCCTGGGATTCATTCCCGAAACTGCTGACAACGTGGGCCTCGACCACTGGGATTTATTCCCGAAACCGCTGACAACATGGGCCTCGACCCTGGGATTCATTCCCGAAGCCGCTGACAACGTGGGCCTCGACCTTGGGATTCATTCCCGAAACCGCTGACAATGTGGGCCTCGACCCTGGGATTCATTCCCGAAGCCGCTGACAACGTGGCCTCGACCCTGGGATTCATTCCCGAAACCGCTGACAATGTGGGCCTCGACCCTGTGATTCATTCCCGAAACCGCTGACAATGTGGGCCTTGACTCTGGGATTCATTCTCGAAACTACTGAGAACGTGGGCCTCGACCCTGGGAATCATTCCCGAAACCGCTGACAATGTGGGCCTCGACCCTGGGATTCATTCCCGAAACTGCTGATAAAGTGGGCCTCGACCTGGGATTCATTCCCGATGCTACTGATAATATGGGCCTCGACCCTGGGATTCATTCCCGAAATTGCTTATAATATGGGCATCGATCCTGAGATTCATTCCCCAAACTGCTTGACTTGCTGCTTTTTCTTTTTCTTCAAAACCTGCGAACAAAAACAAAACAAAAAAAAATTGCGTGCATGTGACGTGTATTCATGTATGCATGGATGTATTTCATATTCCGATGGGTTAGGCCTTCCGTGTGCTCCTTGGTGCCATTTGCCTACAAATGTCTCTGGTCGCCCCCTGGGTCTGCTAATAATTTCCTTCTGCCGGTTCTTTTCTGGTGTTTGCTCAGTTCTCTTTTGTCTTCATGGCTCAAGTTCCCGTTATATCCCTTATTCGCGGGGTGGTAGATTGGTCGCCCCCAGACTTGATTTAGCTTTTTTTGTTCTTCGTCGCTTGCACTCGGCCAAGGTAGATCATGTGATTTGACGTTCTATATCGACATATTATATTGCCTCTTACGAGATAGTCCCAATAGTTATACATATTGTTGCCCTCAAAGGATTCCTAGTGTCGAAACCAGAAAACCTTCAAAGTATTTGATGTAACTCAAATCCAACCATTTAAATAAATGATCTGAACAAGACTCAAAATGTGTGTGTGCTAAGGTTGTTTTACAGCTTGATCATTGGGTAAGCCAACTCAATGATTTTGTTTCAAAGAATGGGATCGAGGGGTTAAACCAACTTAGATGTCTTGATCATGCTCTGTAATTACTTATCCGTACTCAATGTGATATGATTTTCTTTTTCTTTTCTTTCGTCTCTCTTTCGTCTTTTTTTTTTCAACACACCTACCATTTAAGGTAGCATTTCTCCTCATGGTGGTCCTAATACTCGCCCATGGGTAGCTTTACACTTATCGGTTATAGGTGGTTTATATTTTCTTCTTCAGAGACTTTTCTTTTGTTTCCAACCATATCACATATCGTAACACAAGTAAGTCAGGATGGACATCTAAGCGAACAGTCATTCATCGATCCACAATCTCTTCAACTAGCCACCTTGTCGACTACTCAGGCTTTCACTGCTAAGATCCTATAATTAAGTGCTCGCGAGTCTAGTCAAGATCAACTACTCAAAATATCGGACGAGAGTACCTCTCGCACTTATCGTTTATAAGGTTTCACCCTACAGCAAACAATTTCATCATCGGACTCATGTTTAATTATTGAAAAACTTGAACAAGTAGGCAAGAACAATGTCTTTATTATTAAAAATGCAGGATTGCAATCAAATAAACCAGGGAAAACATCTTCATCGTCTGCAGCATTGTATTCTTCCTCAACCTATGGTTCTTCACTGCTGCCATCCCCTATCCCCATGCAAGAAGCTTGGTGGTTGAGAGTTTGGAGGACAAAGGTTTCGGGTAGGCCGGAGTTGATCATGTAGGTGGGTGGTGGGACGGAGTGGTAGGCAGAGGATTTATGTGTGTGTTGGGTTGTTCTCTTTCTGGTTCGGGTATTTTATGGGAGTCAATGATGTCTTGGATCTCATGCCTAAGGCGGGCGCAGTTTTCGGTTTCGTAGCCTTTTTGCTGATGGAAGTAACAATATAGGTTTAAGTCATAGTAGTGTG
>SKCR01015524.1:0-64605 GCA_019454045.1 Zanthoxylum bungeanum
GTATCTAATACCAAAAATCAAAACTCAAAACACCTATTACAATAATAATAAATGTCTTTCAAGCTTTCAAAAAGCTTTTCAACAACTCCAATCAAGTCACATCTATCAATCAAGTTGTCAAGTCACATCACTCAAAGTGACAAGTGATTTGACGCTTGAAGTGACTAGCGATTTGACGCTTGATTTGACTTGTGTGCCGTACTCGAATTCGAAATGCGAATGCGCTCGCAAATAATCTCAGGCTCGGGTTCGCTAATTCGAAATTAACGAATTTTCAGTTGCGTCGTAATTAAATGATTACGCCTAGCGAAATCACTATTCACGTCGCTAACGAATTAATTCTAAATTAATTCGTTCGCCCGAATTAAAATCTTATTTTAATTCCGCGTCGAAATCCAATTTCGTTTAATATATCAAATATATTAATTTCTCGATTAATTCCAAATTAATCGTTATCTCTCTTAATGATATTTTATCCCAGATAAAATATCTCCGTAATTAATCCCAGATTAATTTTCTCTCTCTTCTAATTAATCCCAGATTAATTTAGAGTGCGAGTTATACGTCATCGGTGAATCTTTGGGAAGCGACCCATGAGATCCCCGGATATGTTGGCAGTAAATTCGGTCGTCGGACTATCCGAACACGTAAGTACCTCATACTACGTTTTACCGATTTACAAGACAAGGTTGGCCTCTAGCAAAGCGCCATGCCTACCCAATTCTCCGGAAATATCCTTACAGGAATAAAGGATCTATATCAAGCGTAGTATATCGTAGTATTGCGTATTTCTGTCCTGTATCTAATGATCACGTGATAGGCCTGGGGCTGGAATTGTGTCTGCCCCGTACGAAGCACATATCGGATGTCTGGCGACTAGTCTCTATAATCAGATATACATGACCTTGTCATAATATCTCGATAGCTGCACATCGTTTAAGAGAACCAGTCCCGTATCCTACGTGACCATCATCTCCAAATGACTGGAGTGACACTTCTGTCTTGACATCACACCCAACACACTACGATTCTCCATATACCCAGAATCGGCGTACACAGAAACCAGTTAAAGCCCTGGACAACCTCAACCAAACTATATTGATTGCCGTATGTATTAGCGGCGCAAGTCTCAGGTTAAGACCAAATACACCTACCCTGATTTTGGACTTCCATAGACACATAGTCATACTACCAATGGAATTCCGAGGGGGTCTTATCCAGAGCGAAGCTGTTTCCCGTACCATCGGTAAAACACAACCTCCTATTACACTTGCATGAGTATCTTATACCCAAATATATGAGAACTATGCTGTTGTGCCCTCACAACGCGCACAAGTGTAATACTAGTCTTTTACGCATTTATCGATGTCCAATCTCAACAATGCTCTGACTAGGGATATTTAATGATTTATCCTTCGTGGACTGATACTGTCTCATATCATTCTCCGTCCAGGAACAAATCACAAGGACCTCTCATCATTTATATATTAGGTGATCTAATCACAAATGATAAGAGTGCAATCTCCTTTGTCACATAGTTAATTTGTACAACAACACCATGATCTGTACAAATAGTGACGCTATGGGTCATAATTGTCCAACAATCTCCCACTTGGCCTATAGCCAGTCACTCGAGTGCTTGACACCCGAACTATGTACGGTTGGCTCAAACTGCTGAGAAAAGGCTTTCGTCAGTGGATTTGCATGATTATCATCTGATGCGATTTATTTGATCATTACATCGCCACGATGTATGATCCGAACGAATCAGATGAATATCGAAGTATTTATCTGGATCGTTGATGAGACCTTTAATTCTTTAGCCTGTGCTCAAGCCTAGCTCAGCTGCTAACAGAATTATATCTAATCTAATTAGATTTGTTTATCAACACAGAAGGCTTCTATTGCCGCCTCAGCTGCAGCAATAACCCGCATTTGTTGTTTATTCGGTAACAGTATCTTGCTTGGAAGATTTCCAGCTCACTGTACCGTTATTCAAACTGTATAGTACCGTTTGCGACTTATAGTCGTTTTATCGGTTAGGAAACTTGCTATAGTGATCCCAATCACTTAATGTTCTTCTTCTCCATAGATTAAGACAGCATCCTTAGTTCTCTAAGATACTAACAGATGTTCTTAATTTCAATCCAGTGACTATCACTTGGATTGGCCTGTTTGTGACTTCATATGCTCAAAGCGTATGAGACACTAGGTCACGTACATTTTTCAATGTACGGTTTCTCGGAGTGTTTTCTCGAAAGCCAAGCTTTCGCCGATAGTAATTTTATGGGAATATCATTTCCAAGAAATGACGTATTATCATTATTTTATAGGACATCCACTGTCAGTGCGCTCCCACTAACCCTCTTATATACACAAGAATCTTTGACGTTTTGAATTAAATCATAAACCATTATGATTATATCAAAATGATAATTCCAAGAACCTATACTTGCTTCAATCCAAACATGGATCGAATATCTGCAAACCTTGTTTGCTAGTTATGGTACGACAAAACCGACATGATGTTTTAAACACCCTCCAAAAGGTTTCCTTTTCAGGAAAGCGATTTTCCCGTAAAGCTGCCATATTTCTTACATGAAACATTCAGCATTAGCAAGCATTATCCAAATGGATTTATCTTGGCAACAGGTAAAAGGTTGAATCGTAATCAACACAATGTTGATAACGATACCTTTCCGCTAAAAGCCTAGCTTTATACGTTGGTAAGTTGCCATCCATGTATGTCTTCCTGAAGACTTATAAAGTATCAATAGGCACAATGCCTTGCGGTACATCCACTAGTATCAAAACTTGTTGATATACATGGAATCCATTTCGGACTCATGACATTTTGTCATGATAGGGAGTCGATACCTTGTATCACTACCTCATACGTAGTCAGTTGGTATACCTCAATAAGATTGACATCTTTATGAGGTGAGATCAGAAACCCATACCCCAGGTTATTTTCTGACTCTCTCCGACATACGCGGTCTTGTGTATTCGAAGATTAACGTTGTAGTTTTATCCTTGATGAACTATTTATGTTCCATTAAGATTCAGTGCCTTGGACATATTACTCTGATTTTCATCGAGTTTACTATCCTCCCACTTACCACTGCA
The DNA here is from genome assembly GCA_019454045.1 of Zanthoxylum bungeanum. Classification (NCBI taxonomy): domain Eukaryota; kingdom Viridiplantae; phylum Streptophyta; class Magnoliopsida; order Sapindales; family Rutaceae; genus Zanthoxylum; species Zanthoxylum bungeanum. The sequence goes on from SKCR01015524.1 coordinate 3,127, forward strand.
TATCGTTATTCCTCTTAGGAAAACCGCATGGTGAGCAACAATCTAATTGTTCTCTGTGAGATGTATAAGTACAATACTTATGGTATCCCTAGGATAACCTACAATTGGCATTTATCCAATTTGGGTTTTAGTTTGGTATCATCCAAACGTATGCCTAGCATACCCAAATATTCAGGAATGAGAAACCCGGTTTATTTTCCGTTCATATCTAATATGAAATCTGTCAAACAGATTTTAATGGAACCTTATTCAAAATAAGTTATGCACTGTTTTGCGTATCCGTTGAAGGAAATGGTAGCTCAGAGCGACTCATGATTAACCTTATCATGTCTAACAAAATTCGGTTACTCAGTTCGGACACACCGTCACTTTGACGTGTTCCGGGAGGTGTCCTCTTTGAAAGAATACTATACTCTTTCAAGTATTGAGAAACCTATTGCTTAAGTATTTTCCATTACGGTCTTACCGTGACGGTTTAATACTTTAGCCGATCTGTTTGTCTATTTCGTGTCGTCGAAACTCAAAAACTTTCCGATTTGTGTTTCAAAAGAAACACATAACCATAACGCGATGCCACATCCGTATAGGTCACGAAATATTCATATCCACATCTAGCCTAGCTAGACATGGGCCCACTTGCTTCACTAGGAACTAGGGCTGACAGATCAGTGGCATTTACACTTTTACCGAGTAAAGGTGTTTTAAGCACTTTGCTTAATAAACTAGATTCGTAGACTTTATTTGAATAGAATCAAATAGTCCGAGTACCCACTCTTCAAAAGTGTGGATATACGAGTCTTGTTTGATTGTGTCCCAGACAACAATGCCACATTTAAGTTTCTTAACTGATCAAATCAGTTTGAGTTATTTGTTTGTCATTTTATATGTTAGAGATATATTTATATTCAAAATATTAATTCTGTTATTCACATCTAATGTGTTTATCTCAATATCATCTTTATATAATGAAACACTTTAGTGTTCTAGAATATAAAGGTTCACCCGCAGTGGGTTAAACACTGATATGGAGATAATGTATCTAGTCAAACTAGTTACATTATAACAGTTTCCTAATCCTGCTCATAGCAGATTCTGAACAAAATATATATTTTATGTACCACACTAAGTATTTAAAATCCAATTTTAATACTAGTAGTGAACATAATATGACAAACATATTTGAAGTCAGAGCCTTGCTTGTCTTCAATTCCTTCATGTCTGTTTTGTCCGAACGGCAGTCACGCTTCCGTGATCCCGTTTGCCACATTTTAGGCAGACATTTTGGGATATGTCTTTTTTCTTCCCAGAAGAATATAATGATTTTGCCTTTGCCCTTTTCAATACTCCCGAAGCCTTTTGACCAAGCCACGTGTTTCTAGAATATCGAAGTATGGTGCGCCTTGCGCTACTTGCCAAATTGTAAATTTTGACTTTATCTCCTTGAGAATAGTCATTAACTCTCCAAGAGTTATTTATTGCAATTTAGTACTTCTAAAATCTAAAGATAGATTTATGAAGATCCTTTAATTTCTTTATCATACTTTAAGGATCTAATCCTTAGTTCTGATTCAGAAATTAAGGAGTCTACTGCGACAAGCTTAATGGATTAAGCACTTAAGTTATCATCACATGATCTTCCAAAGATTATGCTCTACTGTTTGCTTAACTCTGGGCTTATCAAATAAAGTAACTTATTATTTTCAAGGACCATCCTGAAATATTATTCCCAATTTGAAAATTAAACCATTTAAATACATTTTCCCTAGGATTATGTTTCAAATGTTAATCTTTCAATTTATCTTGATTCTAATAGTCCAACTATTTAATCAATGATTTGTGGTACTATTTATTATATTGATTATTATAGTCCAACTATACAATCAAATATAATTTAAATTAATTAACCTCAATTATATTGATTTCTATAGTCCAACTATAAAATCAACTATTGATTGAAATTAATTAATCCAAATATATTGATTACTATAATCCAATTATATAATCAACTATAATACAGTCCAACTGTTTTATTAAAACAACAATTTAAATATTAGTCCAACTAACATTTAATTTATAACGACGAATGATATTTGTTTGAGCGCGTATGGCAAGTAATTAAACGAATATTGCAAATTCAATTCTTGCCTCCCACTATTTTTCGGCGAGCCTCTAACCCTCTGTCGAGTACTCGGGAAACCGTGTTTCCTAGTGGGCTAGGATCCCGTTAAATATCACACAATCTTGACTTTGGCCAACAAATTGTATGATAATTAACTAGGTAGATCTCTAAGATCGATTGGATCCAATCCAATTCCTAGATCCGGTAGGGGGACATCCAAGTCCGAAACATATATCTTATATATGCCAATACATCCAATGTATTACCTAACCTTTTTCCTGAATCAACTAAGCCTTGGCTTTGGCACAACAAACTTAGTGATCCCAGTCAAGCACGACCCATTGACCATGGAAAGCTTCGTAATCAATGTCGATGGACAAGAAGTGGTCTTGACTTTGGCCAACAAACCACAACTTGGACAAGACACTGACATGTAACAAAGCCTTCGTGATTCAAACACATCTTCGACAGACAAAGGCCTTGACTTTGGCCAACAAGCCAATACCAGTCTCAGATCTTGAGTGAGAATCATCAATGGAAGGAAAGACGCTTAATATTTTGCGAGGGTTTTTCGAGTGCAAATTGGCAACCAATTTATTATCTTTGTTAAGGTCTCATCATCATACACCCTTAAACATGCATTCTAAACACATAATAAAAGCGCATATGAAAAATAATAATGATATGCGGATGGATACTTTACACAATGATCCTAGATCAAATCTCTCCCTTTATCTCTCCCGCTAGCAAAAGTATTACTTCTACCCGTTACACTATATTTCTAAAGAAACCTCATTTACATTTAGGGGAATAGGTGAGAAGAGAATACAAAGAAATGAGAGGTAATAAGGCTGGACACGCAGGTCCAATTAATAAATCAAATTTATTACAACAATTTCTAAAATTGTCCCACCAGACTAATATCTATCCGATATACATTATTCATGCATCGCAACCATGTATTCACACAAGCATATTATCAATTAATCTAATCAAATTATTAATCTGATAATTAGTGATCATCCAATGTTCAAACAACGATTTGATTTTGTTCGAGTCAAACTCGTTATTGCGAATAAGTACTCAAAGTACATATTCTCGAATTAAATTAAACTACATCATTAAATCCAATTTAATATGCATTCAATTCTAATTCACTATTTAATTCCAAATTAAATACTACACTTTATTAATGAACTTTTACGACTTAAATTCCAAAGTTAATCGCAACGGGTCTCAAAGCCCGATTAACGTCCAACGTCAATTTAATTAAAGTCCAATGGGCTTTTAATTAATTTCTTAAGGCGTGGACTTTTAGTCAACTCGGGTCAAACCGATAACCAAAGTCCAATCCGGGAATTACCCCATAAGCCTAGAAATCAATCTTGGCCCATTAGGCCCAATTAAACTTTAAAGACCCATTAAGTCGCATTTGGGCTTTATGGAAGCGGTTTTGGGCCCAATTGGATCCAACCAATTTTGCCTAAACCCAACTTTGTACAACAAAGCCCAACAAGCCCAATTACAACACAAAAGCCCAAATTCAATTTTAAGGCCAATTAATTAAACACAAAAAATTCCAATTTCACATTTAATTAACCAAAGTGCATTAACATAATTAATCACCCAAATCATTATTTCCAAAACACAAATTAGGCTAATTAATCATGCTCATCTACATCAATTAGTGTCCAACAAAAATTGATTAAAATCAAACCCATTACATGCTCATCATGTCTCGGCCAAGGTGAAATTATTTTGTCCAAATCAAATTCAATCCAATTAAATTCAATTCAACACAAATCAATATTCCCAACACATTTCTAACTCATCCAATGAATCAAAAAATCAAAATCCCAAGACATTAAAATAGGGCATCAAATTCGGCCATGCCAAATTTTGGGGGCAAATTTGTTCCAAACCAAATTTGATCAAATGATCCAATCAATCTCAAATTAAAACATATCTAAGCATACTAATTCATCCAATTTCATTAAACATGCTCAAATACAATTTTAACCAAATTTTTAACCTTAACCAATTTCATGCTTAACCTTTAGCTCTAATACCATTGTTGGCAAATTCTAAGGTCCCAAGATCATAAACAAGCATGAAAAATGAAGTGCGAATACATCGACGAAGTCGCGGAATACTCACATCGATCGGTTGAGTGACGCGGAGGCAAACGAGGCAACAAAAATGAACTGATGTCCTCCTTCACTGGTTCGGCAGTGTGCAGTCCAAGCTCACTGATTTGGTTCGGTTTTGGTCCTTCGTCAAGCTCCAAGCTTCGTCGAATGGTTCCCGGCTCATGGGTGGACTTCCCTATCACCTTCGCATGTCTCGTAAGTGTGCTAGCACTTGTGATTTTACCACAAAATCACACTCTAGTGCTTCCCTTCACTGCTCGACAGTGAGCAAACCAGAGGAGAGAAAATGCCCATTTGGGCGTGAGTGTAAGAGAGAAGAAGTGAGGTTGTTGTTTTGATTTTGTGTATCTAATACAAAAATCAAAACTCAAAACACCTATTACAAAAATAATAAATGTCTTTCCTGCTTTCAAAAAGCTTTTCAACAACTCCCATCAAGTCACATCTATCAATCAAGTTGTCAAGTCACATCATTCAAAGTGACAAGTGATTTGACGCTTGAAGTGACTAGCGATTTGACGCTTGATTTGACTTGCATGCCGCACTCGAATTCGAAATGCGAATGCGCTCGCAAATAATCTCTGGCTCGGGTTCGCTAATTCCAAATTAACGAATTTTTCGTTGCGTCGTAATTAAATGATTACGCCTAGTGAAATCACTATTCACGTCGCTAACGAATTAATTCTAAATTAATTCGTTCGCCCGAATTAAAATATTATTTTAATTCCGCGTCGAAATCCAATTTCGTTTAATATAAAATATCTCAATCTCTTAATGATATTTTATCTCAGATAAAATATCTCCGTAATTAATCCCAGATTAATTTTCTCTCTCATCAAATTAATCCCAGATTAATTAAAGTGTGAGTCATACATCATCGGTGAATCTTCGGGAAGCGACCCATGAGATCCCCGGATATGTTGGCAGTAAATTCGGTCGTCGGACAATCCGAACACGTAAGTACCTCATACTACGTTTTACCGATTTACAAGACAAGGTTGGCCTCTAGCAAAGCGCCATGCCTACCCAATTCTCCGGAAATATCCTTACAGGAATAAAGGATCTATATCAAGCGTAGTATACCGTAGTATTGCTTATTTCTGTCCAGTATCTAATGATCACGTGCTAGGCCTGGGGCTGGAATTGTGTCTGCCCCGTACGAAGCACATATCGGATGTCTGGCGACTAGTCTCTATAATCGGATATACATGACCTTGTCATAATATCCCGATAGCTGCACAGCATTTAAGAGAACCAGTCCCGTATCCTACGTGACCATCATCTCCAAATGACTGGAGTGACACTTCCGTCTTGACATCACACCCAACACACTACGATTCTCGATATACCCAGAATCGGCGTACATAGAAACCGGTTAAAGCCCTGGACGACCTCAACCAAACTATATTGATTGTCGTATGTATTTGCGGTGCAAGTCTCAAGTTAAGACCAAATACACCTACCCTGATTTCGGACTTCCATAGACACATAGTCATACTACCAATGGAATTCCGAGGGGGTCTTATCCAGAGCGAAGCTGTTTCCGGTACTATCGGTAAAACACAACCTCCTATTACACTTGTATGAGTATCCTATACCTAAATATATGAGAACTATGTCGTTGTGCCCTCACAACGCGCACAAGTGTAATACTAGTCTTTTACGCATTTATCGATGTACAATCTCGACAATGATCTGACTAGGGATATTTAATGATTTATCCTTCGTGGACTGATACTGTCTCATATCATTCTCCGTCCAGGAACAAATCACAAGGACCTCTCATCATTTATATATCTAGGTGATCTAATCACAAATGATAAGAGTGCAATCTCCTTTGTCACATAGTTAATTTGTACAACAACACCATGATCTGTACAAATAGTGACGCTATGGGTCATAATTGTCCAATAGTGAGCTATTGAGTCTAAGGCTAAACCTAAAATCCATTTTCTAAGTTCATTTTAAGTTTACCAAATCAATCTTATTAATGGCCATTTAACAAGAAGCATTAAGACTAAGGCTCAATAAATAAACCTTTATATTACACAAAACATAAAATAATCCCTTATAAAACAGTGATATTGGAATTCATCACAACCCCATATATGGTATTTAGTTACAAGACATATCTAGGACTATTAAAAACATAAATAAAGTAAATGACATAAAGTAAAACTTGAAATTAAAAAGATAAATAAATAATAAAGAAAATGATGGAGGTTAGAGGATCCACTTTTATTACTTCTAATTTAGATATCTCCCTTATTATAATATATAAGCTTTGCATGACATTACCAACCGACCATATATGCGGTATCCAATTTAGTCAGGTTAAAATCAATTTAATTAAGTCCAACGAACCATAAAAGCGGTATCCTATTAAGTCAGGTTTTAAAATAGTTTATATATTATAATTAAGGGAAATTAATCTAAATATCAGTAATAAAAGCTTTACCTTTCATCCTAGCAGAGGAGAGTTACCTCCTCATACTGAAAAGTAAAATAAAGAAAGAATTATTGCATAAAATAAAAATTAAATACAAGAAAGCTTTAAATAAACAAACAAGATACAATCTTCTTAGTATTCTTAAGGAAATCCCCAAAAGAAGGTATGAATTTTCCTTCTGATTTCAACTTCAATTTATAGGGAAAAATTTTCCCTGCGCGTCGCGACGCGCCGTTGATTGGATGAAATGATGACACGTTGTTGTCGGCATAATTATTGATTTGGCTTCGCGATGTGTTGAGGGTTCTACATCGCGTCATGGGCTACAATGATGATGTCAGCGATGAAGTATGTCGGCAGGATGCATAATTATGACGCGTCGCGACGCAAAGGATGTTGCGCGTCGCGACGCGTGAATATAAAATTTCCTAATTGCCATTTTTTATCTGAATTTCACCGTTTTAGCCCTGATTCAATTCTAGTGAGTTCTGAAACTTTATTTATCTGCAAAATAACACAAAACACATAAAAATATTCACAATACTCGAGAAACTATACAAAATATTAAGTCAAAATGACGGTAAATACTGATATATTTACCATTTATCACCCAATCGAGCAAACAAGCCTCAATTTAATTGCCAATCACTCCCTTCTATGATCCTCAATTGAGCTAAAACTTAGAATCTTTCTATGTAGCTTCCATTTACTGTTAATTAAATGGCATGTGACCACTCTAGAGCTAAGTTTCTGAATAAAGTCCATATATAAGTAGTCAGAGAAACTCTTTTCCTATTCTCACTCAACATGCTTTTGAAAATTGCTTTCTCATCTAAATACAGCCGCATAACGTCTCTAGATACAGTTCTTCGAGATGGAACATCAAAGCGAGGAATTGACAAACTGTAAAAATGTAGAAACTCTTTATTTTCCATAAAGGTAAAAATTAATTAACCAATTATGAACATTTTAACCAATGTTTTTCTACAAGCCTCCTGACAACATCCCAAAAAGAAGGTATGAATTTTCTTTCTGATTTCAACTTCAATTTATAGGCAAAAAATTTCCCTGCGCGTCGCGACGCGCCGTTGATTCGATAAAATGATGACACGTTACTGTCGGCATAATTATTGATTTGGCGTCGCGACGCGTTGAGGGTTCTACATTGCGACGCGGGCTACAGTGATGATGTCAGCAATGAAGTATGTAGGCAAGATGCATAATTATGGCGCATCACGATGCAAAGAATGTTGCGCGTCGCGATGCGTGAACATAAAATTTCCCAATTTGCCCTTTTTATCTGAATTTCACTGTTTTAGCCCCGATTCAATTCTAGTGAGTTCCGAAACTTTATTTATCTGCAAAATAACACATAAAAATATTCATAATACTCGAGAAACTATACAAAATATTAAGTCAAAAGGATGGTAAATACCGATATATTTACCATTTATCACCCAATCGAGCAAACAAGCCTCAATTTAATTGCCAATCACTCCCTTCTATGATCCTCAATTGAGCTAAAACTTAGAATCTTTATATGTAGCTTCCATTTACTGTTAATTAAATGGCATGTGACCACTATAGAGCTAATTTTCTGAATAAAAGTCCATATATAAGTAGTCAGAGAAACTCTTTTCCTATTCTCACTCAACATGCTCTTGAAAATTGCTTTCTCATCTAAATACAACCGCAAAACGTCTTTAGATATAGTTCTCCGAGATGGAACATCAAAGCGTGGAATTGAAACACTGTAAAAATGTAGAAACTCTTTATTTTCCATAAAGGTAAAAATTAATTAACCAATTATGAACATTTTAACCAATGTTTTTCTAAAAGCCTCCTGACTACATCCCATATGTACATCAATACTTCCTTATTCTAACCCATCTCCAAAATCTACACCAAAGATTGGTTGAATTTCATCAATCAAGGTGCTTTTATATGCTTTAAATTTTGTTAAGTGTATTTTCATATTGGTTGTACTGCCACTTATTGATGCACCATATGCATATTCTTTACCACAGTAGTTACACTTTGTTCTCTATCTATAACCTTCAATTCTCAAGAAATGTTTCTACACCATTGATCATGGTGCGGAGGCCTTATAGTTGATGAGTAAGGTTGTTTTTGATTTCCTCTAACTTGTGTTTGTAGGGGTTTTAGGGGCTGAATCCGGTAACGCAGCGGAAACGGGAAAATCAAAATTTTCCGATTTCAAAACTTTTTCTCGGATTAATTAAATAAACACATTTATTTAATATTCCAATAATCAAATTATGAAATAAAATTCAATAAATCATATTTAAGTGAATTTACCAAATACCCTTACTTTGGTATTTTGTTCATTTTAGTCCGAAATTGATCAAATCAATTTTGAATGATTCTAAATCATTTCAAATATGAACTTAGCATGTTCAAAACATCAAAACACCAAAACAACCAAAATCCCTAAATTCTAAGTCCAAGGCCGAGAGCCTCCAATGGTAGGCAATTTGTGCCTTTTGTCATTTCATGATTCAAAACACATCCAAATGTAATCCAATCAACATGAAACTTTATATGCATCATATACACATACAAATACACAACATATATGAAAACCCCCAAATTTGGAATTAGTCAAGAACCCTAATTTTTCAATTTCCTCAAATTGGACAAATTAGACCAAATACATTAAATCAATTACTTCAATCATCATTCTTCCATCCAATACAAGTCTCAACACAATGAAACAACTCAAGATCAAATCTAGGTCATTTAAGAGTGGGTCAATAACTCTAGATTAGCAACATGGTTTCCAAAACCTTAAAAGAATAGTTATAACTACAATAGTTACAAGCTTTCTTCATCATACATGCTCAACACTTTCTACAAAATTTCCATCATCAAAAACACAAGAAATAATGAAAAGAATAACTTAAGAACATCACAAGATGTTGCCTAGATCCTAAGGAACAATTTCCTTTCTAATAGTAAGTTTGAAAAACTTACAAAATCCAAGCTTTTCTTTTGGTTTCTTCTTTTCTTCCTCACTTGCTTTCTTTGTTTTCTTTAATGGAGTTTCTTGTAAAGTGTATTAGGTTAACAAATGAAAATGAAATGAAAACAATTTATACTTGTTGATTTTAGCCTTGGCCGAAATTACCAAGGCCAAATACAAAAATATTAATTTTCATTTTCATTTCAAATTCATTTAATCAACTTGCATAAATATCTAAAAACACTTTAATGATATTTATATAAAGTCAACAAAGGCAACTAATATCATTTACATCAAATATCCTAATGTAAGATATTTATATTTTAATTAATTTAATCATTTAACAATTAAATAATCAATTAATTAATCAAATACAAATATATTAAATATATGTATAATATTTACATTAAATATTAAAAACATATATTCATTTAGGATATAAGTCAAATAACTCATTTTGACTATTAATTAATGTGTATTTAAATTAATCAAGTATTAAATGTAAATACACAATAATTAGGCAAATGACTATCTAGTCCCTTTAGCACGTATCTTGCGTTTAACCTTTAAACGACTTTATAAATAATCAATATTATTTATTAATGTTGCTCTAGTGCTCTACGAGTATGTTTCATTATTGAGACTCTCTAGATTCAGGTATATCCGTCACGAAATCAAATTTCGTGTCCATAATCTATCCACCCTTAGATTATGACGATCACGGATAATCTCGCTGAACCATACAGGTCGAGGTCATGGCAAATGTATAATTCCTCCGTCACAGGTATCCGGATAAATCCCAGAGATATAGATGTAAACGTCAAATCTCCATCGGGATTATCCAGTCGACTATTCCATTAGCAATCTCTAAAAGAATGTTTAGAACTAGCTTCTAAACTTTACCACGGGCCCATGGTTTTATCTGATTGCTAATCATATGGACTACCTATGCTCTGATACACAGAACTGACGGATCCTATCTTGATACACATAGGACACCCTGAGGATCTGTCTACACCCAACGAACAGGCGGAGGTCTGATCTAAATAGATCGGTGACGTGACTGACATCTAAGTGTAGAAGAAGTCTCATGTGCCCACAATGGCATCTCAAGTCTAAGAATCATAAGTGCTACTCAACCCGAGAAGATTCTTATTGACGCTGGTGTACCATCCATTAAGAATCTTCGGTGAGTCGTTCAGTGTTTATCCGCTATAAACACCTACACGTCTATACTAGTCTCTAAGACTTATGGTTCATTAAGAAACCATTGGAATCATATATTCCAGTATACGACATGTACGGTCTCAACGGGTTTACTATACTGACCAAGTAGTGTAAACCTTGACCAGGAACTGTCTGAGAATGACAACGTCATGATACTACTCAATGTCCGTAGCGACGCTTTTGCAACTGTACCATGACTAATCATTCTAAGGTCAATACGTCTTTACCATTTAATAAGATAGATTATATTATAGAAACTGCATATATTATTCATAATAATAATGTTTTACAGAAGTATTTAACAGAAATACAACCGGGAATTGGCGCTCTGATCACCAACCCCAATAGTGTTTCCATATTATCTCCTTCGTCATCGGATTCAATTAAAGAATCACTATATGTAGACATTGTATTTTTACGCATAGCCCGATGATGAGTCTCTTATGGGGACACACTCTGAAAGTTGAGAAATTATAAAGATGAATGCCAAGAAGGAAAAGAACCTCAAGGAATATAGCCAAAATTCAGTCGGACGTCACCTATGTCCGACTTACCTTTCCTCTAAACAGAAAATCCAGTCGGACATGACTTCAAAATCCAAAATCCGACCAGATAAATCACAACTGTCATTGAATGAGCAGATTTTCAGTTACCAAAGTTAAGGAACTTGATTATGACCGGTCGGATATACAATTCAAATTTAATAACCAGTCGGACATGTATCGAACTGTCAGCACACATGTAAATTCAAATAGCTAGAATCATGAGCTTGATTGCATCCGATCAAAGGTATGTCCCAAAATTTACATCCGATTGGATATCTGCGAGTCGTGTCTGACGTTTTGATTGGAAATCACTCGAGGAAGACTGGAGGAAGGGAGTGGATTATACTCCCTCTTCCTTTTCAGAGCTCTTCCTCACTTCATAAAAAATGGGCTATTCCTCTTCACAAGACATTTCAGATCAACCCAAAAATAACCTTCCTAAAATCTTGAATTAGTGACCTTGATAGAGAAAGAGAGAGAAAATAACATTTATCCTTAGAGATCAATAACTTTTGGTATGAATCCAGCAATGGCTCAACTTTCAAGAGGATTTTAAGAGCCACAATATATTAAAAGGTACGACCCGATGGCATAATTCTCTTCATTATTGTTTGTTTAGCTTTTGGTTTTTATATAATATATCTGATCGGATCTAGGACACATCCTACCGGAAATGCACATCACTACGCATATATCCGACACATAATCAACACATGGCCAGACTTCTCCGAAGCCAGGCTGGGATGATATGACTATATTCTATTATATGCATGCACATGCTTTTATATGTAGTTTTTATTATCTTATTTATGTGTAGTCATTATATTTGTTGTCCTTTTTATATTTATATATGTTTGCCATTTGTCATTTATACACATATTTGAGATTCTATTTTTGAAATAGTATCTCCGACCGCACGTACATCACGTCCAGCCGGACATGCACTTACATCCGACTGACGATAGTTAAATCAGGCCAAGCTTATTGCCTTCAGTAGTCAAAAACATGTTTAGTTATTTTTTATGTTACTCTTCATTATTCTTTTACCTTTGATTAGTTGTTACGTTTGATTGCTTTATACATGTTCTGTCTACTGTATGATCTGTGAAAGAAGTTCGGCCTCTGTCTAGACATGAATGATATCTGACTCTATGATCCCCGTGGTACATATGATGAAACCCGAACGTAAGTTCCATAGTCAATTCCAAATGGATAGTAATATGGTTCGCACTCGATATACAACTCCACGTACTATTGGAAGATGGCCATTCCATTTGATTCATTACTGTTGTATGTATGTTAGTTTCATTGTTACTGGAATCAGTGTTATTTTATTTGTTGGAATTGTTTTCCCTTACTGTTTATTATGTTATTTTATGTAATCATGCTGCAATGCTATTTTACCTACTGTTATTGTGATTTTACATTTATGGGTTACACAATACATCCGGCCAGACTTCCATTTGAGGCATTCTCCAAGCTGTTTTAAATATCATCTCATTATTGCTATAATTTACTTATGTATTCAAACTTTATTTGTTTACCATATTTTATTATATGTTTGAACCTTGTATGCTTTATAAAATGTATTGCATGTGACTACATTTTAAGATTCGGGGATACCTACTTTGAGCAAAAATATTATACTGACATCAGTAATGGACCGTTCCAAACCTTGACGAGTTTAAGGTCGGACTTTGTGAGGGGTGTAGTGCGGCCTTAAATCATTGTCAGTATTTCATACTACGTGAAGACTCCATTATTCTTCGGTTAGTCCCCCCGTGGGGCTATCCGTACTCTCTATGGGTTGCGAACCCAATAATGTAATGGTTATCGACATCATAGGCATAACAGTAAATCCCGCTTCACTTCTACAAATGGCGACTCCACTGGGGATAGAGAATCAGCCCCGAAAAAATATCTTATAGTATTTATGGCAAGATTGAAGAGAAACATGTCTTCTTCTTTTGTATACCATTTTTTAACCTCGACGACATTGCATATTGATAAATCACTTTTATTGGTACGTATCATTGGGTATTAAAGTGTGTTCATTTGGTCGATTGAACCCTTGAGTGGGGAGACCTAGTTGTGAATAATCCATTATAACCTTTGGTATAAAAAAGTTATGTTCACTTGGTCGATTGAGCCCTTGGGTGGATAGACCTAGTCGTGGACAACCCTTCGCCGACAAGAACCTAAGCCTTACCATTTTAATCCCACAGTTGTTATCCTATAGAAGCCTTTCTTATTCTTTAGTTTGAGCCACAAATCATTTGAAGTTGTTTGGACATTTTTCTGTGGGATATAAACTTGTTAGGCCTTTTCAATTGGGACAAGTTTGCATTTCATAGTAATCAGGCCAAATGATTTAAAATGATAATGGGCCACCCATTTTGTAAACCTCGATGGACCTAGAACGTTTGGTTATGATCCAAAAGCGCCCAAAACATGAGTTTGGTACCTCTATTGGCTTTCATCTAGAAAGGGTAAGCCTTGTTTTTTTCCCGTTTGGATATCTCTAAACATTTCTAAGCCTATCCCCAAAATATCCATGATTACTAAGGGTCTAATTAATTATTTTTAGATATTGGCATGATTCTTATATTAGGTTTATTCATTATGTAAATGGGCGGTTTTTGTCTTTTAACGATGAAACAGAACCAAAGTAGTCAAGTTTTACTTCTAACATATGAGAGAATGAGTTTGTGTACCCCTCGTTAGTGCATAAACTAAGCCAAACCTAGGGCAAATATGGACTTACCATGTGTATGGGAGGAATAAGGTGGGAAGGGTATATGCTGATGTTTGAGCACACCATGTATTTCATGCATCTCATTCATTGCATACATACATGCATCATGCTAACACTTTATGATGCAGCCATCATAGCGGCCCGTTGGGTTAGAAAATAAGACAGACTAGTCAAGAAACAATTAGTAGACTCAGAAGTAGCCAACATTGATAGCTTGCATATAGATCAGCTGGAAACCACCGTGAATATGATGACAGAAAAAATAAAGACCCTGGCCGATGCTCTTGCTAAACTGACAGCGTCTCGGGCAGCAAAGGATGAAACTGGAGAAAAGAGGCGTGAGTAGCGCAAGAATAAGACAACTAAGGAGATTCTTGTTCTAGATGACGATGAAGATTTGCTAGAATACGCTATAGGAAATATGGCCCAGTCTCAGACTCAGGCTGAACTATAGAAATTAAAAGAATAAGTAGAATCAGTCACCCAGTAGATGAAGGATAAACATGAATACCTCCAAAATTATGGCGCCATGGCTTTTAAAGAACAACTCCATATTGAGTTCAAAATGCTCGATATGATAATATTCGATGGAAATGGAGACCCTAAAGTATACCTTCATCAGTACGTGTTTGTGATGAGTGCCACTGGCTTGTCCAAACCCCAGGTTTTGAAATTATTTAGGATGTCTCTCAAAGGAGCACCGGTGGTATGATACCATAACCTAGAAAATAAAATGAAAGGTGATTAGATGACACTGGCATAGGCATTCCTTAACCAATATGTCACAGATTTAATATTGGATCTATCACTTCAGGAATTAGAAAATACAAAGCAGAAGCCTGAAGAAAGCTTTAAGGAGTACCTAGATTGCTGGAGAAGCCATTTATTTAAGATGTAGACATGGCACTCGGAGAATGACCAAATAAATATGATTATCAAGGGGATAAAGCCCTCCATCTACAATAAGCTGAGGAGGATGTCCTATATGATCTATGACTTTCGATATTTGAGAGAAAATATCATGGATGTAGAAGAAGAAGAAGAAGAAGCATATAATAAAAAGCTCTACAACCAAGGACATTATAAGAAGAGTAATGGAGGGGACTCGGGGACATTAGAAGTGAACACCGTCCAAAAATGACACTTCTTCAACATGGGAAAACCGCTGGAATAAATACTGGAAGAACTGATAAGGTATGGTTTTTTGAAGTTGTTAACTAATAAATTTTGAAAGATGTTTTTTAAATTCGGAATCACTAGAAGATTACTATCTACAGATAATGTGCATTATACTTGCACTTAGATTTGCAAAGCACACTTAGAAAGAATTTATGCTGGCATAACTTGTGGAGATGGTTAAGACACTTGACATTCATTTGACTATTTTTTGAAGTTAAGTCTAAGACGAAACTAAGTTAAGGAGATGGCGCAAATAAAGAAATAAAGAAGATAAAGAAACAAAATAAAAAAGAGAAAAGAGAAAAGAATGAAAAAATAAAATGGTGAATCCTAATTTACTCCGTTGTTTTAATTGGTTAGTAACTAAGAGTATTGTGAATCCTACAAATACTTTTACGTCAAATGATAACTCAAATATTGAGTATGCGAAGCAAATTGAGTTGGTGAAATTGTTAAGTAACCACGGGCTCGCATCACGAGTGTGAAGTCTTTGCGTTAAAAGACAATTTGATGACTTAAGGAAGATATGGATAAAAACCAGACATAAAATAATTTTCGTTGCGTCAAAAGACAATTTGACCAAGGAAAAGATGAAAAATGAACTAGAGTGTTAGCATTAATATACACTTGGTGCTAGCATAAACCAATCCGGGTTACACGTAATTCTTTGTAAAAGAACCACACACACACAGACACGTGGAGAAACGTTTGAAAGGTGCAACCTTTGTTATAACTTAATTTTGAATTTAGACAATGCTCATACATTCGAAAGAGACAAGAATTTTTTAAAAAAATTTAAGAACATGCGTAGAGTCATTGCATGATGAAAGGAATGTGGATAGCAAAATCAATGACCCTGAGGGATAATTTGGTCAAATTATGAGATGAAACTCGATGAAACCTTGGTAAAAAAGGAATTGCAACTATTGAAATCTCTCAAGCTGAAGAATGGGCCTATGTGGACGCTGATTTCGGTCGAGGTCCACAATCGAGAATGAAAATGTAGGGCACAAGCGAACCTGCAAATAAGGGTAGTAAAAGTGAGGAGGTTACTGCCCACCGGTGTGGTGGAAGCCGTAGGTACTCCGATGCTCAAGTCAGTAATATGGATAAGTCGGAAGTAAGGAGATTAAGGCCTGAAGTTACCTCATTCTCTGTTTGATTACCGTGAGGGCAGGGTATTATGATTTATACAATGATAGGTAGTAGTGCAATCTGATCCTTTTTCCTCTCCTCTACGCCTTGGATCTTCTCTTTTATAGGCCCCCATGATGTGGGGTCTTTCTTCTGCCCATTGGGGTTATTGTAACTGGCGAATTAATGGATGGTTTATGTCTGGTAACTGACGACTTGAAGATGATGTTTACGAGTTTAGGTTTTCTCTTGATCTAGTAACTGGTGTCCGTTGGTTCTCTTAATGACAATGGGCTTGGGCCCGTGATGCCTCTTGGTTTGATATTTTGCTTTTGGGTTGGACTCTCTAATGGGTTTCGGGCTTTGGTGGTTGGTCTTGGGGGTAAAATGTCGATATTACCCCTGGGCCTAAATTTGGCCCGTACATTTTATCCCATACTCTTTAAGTCAAGGAGCCCTTGACTTGGAGAGTACTTGGCATGTGTGTCGCCTGGGGCGAGAACGTAGGATGTCGCTGTACATAAGCGTTGATGCTGCATATTTAATTGAACCAAACGAAGGTCAAGTTATGAACTTGACTCTACATAATCCACCGTGAATGTATAAAAGTCTGGGCATATGTCTTTCGACATGTAAGATCCATGTCTACAACTTGACTTGACATGAATCTGCTGGAATGTTCCCCGTCGACTGAAACAGATGGAGTTCAGGAATTATTTCACACGACATTGTGTCGTATGGACAGTAGGAAGCCTATGATTTCATTCAACTCGACATGAACCATCTGGGGGATGTCTCCAGACGACTGGTCCAGATGATGGTTCATTAGCAATTTCACTTGTCATGTCGTATGAAATGAGCGAATTGCATAATCATTTTTGACTCGACACGATTCTCCCGGGGGATGTCCCCTGTTGATTGAACCAGATAGAGGTTCAAGAATTATTTCATACGACATTGTGTCGTATGGACTATAGGGAGTCAATGTCTTCATTTGACTCCACATGAGTCTCCTGGGGGATGTCCCATGTCGACTGAACCAGATGATGGTTCATGAGCAATTTCACTCGACATGTCGTATAAAACGAGTGAATTGCATAATCATTTTTGACTCGACACGA
This sequence comes from Zanthoxylum bungeanum, assembly GCA_019454045.1. Lineage (NCBI taxonomy): Eukaryota > Viridiplantae > Streptophyta > Magnoliopsida > Sapindales > Rutaceae > Zanthoxylum > Zanthoxylum bungeanum. The sequence goes on from SKCR01015524.1 coordinate 20,789, forward strand.
GTTATTCGGGGATGTCCCATGTCGACTGAACCAGATGGAGGTTCAAGAGTTATTTCACATGACATTACGTCGTATGGACTGTAGGGAGTCCATGTCTTCATTTGACTCAACATGAGTCTCCTGGGGGGTGTTCCCTATCGACTGAACCAGATGATGGTTCAGGAGCAATTTCACTCGACATGTGGTATGAAACGAGTGAATTGCATAATCATTTTTGACTCGACACGAGTCACTCAGAGGATGTCCCCTGTCGACTGAACCAGATGGAGGTTCATGAGTTATTTCACATGATATTGCGTCGTATGGACTGTAGGGAGTCCATGTCTTCATTTGACTCAACATGAGTCTCCTGGGGGATGTTCCCTGTCGACTGAACTAGATGATGGTTCAGGAGCAATTTCACTCGATATGTCGTATGAAACGAGTGAATTGCATAATCATTTTTGACTCGACATGAGTCACTCGGGGGATGTCCCTTATCGACTAAACAGATGTAGGTTCATGAGTTATTTCACACGACATTATGTCGTATGGACTGTAGGGAGTCCATGTCTTCATTTGACTCAACATGAGTCTCCTGGGGGATGTTCCCTATCGAATGAACCAGATGATGGTTCAGGAGCAATTTCACTCGACATGTCGTATGAAATGAGTGAATTGCATAATCATTTTTGATTCGACACGAGTTACTCGGGGGATGTCCCCTGTCAACTGAACCAGATGGAGGTTCAGCAGTTATTTCACACGACATTGCGTCGTATGGACTGTAGGGAGTCCATGTCTTCATTTGACTCAACATGAGTCTCCTGGGGAATGTCCCATGTCGACTGAACCAGATGATGGTTCATGAGCAATTTCACTCTACATGTCGTATGAAACGAGTGAATTGCATAATCATTTTTTACTCGACACGAGTCACTCGGGGGATGTCCCACGTCGATTGAACCGGACGGAGGTTCAAGAGTAACTTCTCTCCACATGTCGCATGGATTAAGGGAGTTCTTTTAAACCAAGATATCCAGGTGTGTTATGTCGAATGACTTAGTTTTCCTCGCTAGGCCTTTTTATACAGCTTCTTATTCGACAATAGGATTCTTCTCGGCTTCTTTTTAGCTATCTAACGTAAAACCCTAGCGTAATTTTCGAGGGATTTTTGGCGGGAATTTGAGGGGCCAAAATGGAAGGGTGTATAAGAGAGCATCGAGCGTTCATTTGCCATATTCTCAAAATTTCCTTTCAAAGATCGTGTTGGGAAAGCTCTCAAGCCTGACTGTATAGAGTTATATTGTTAGTGTCTCTAAGACTTGCCAAACAATGATTTGTGTGTGAATAATTCAAGTAGAGTTGCGGAAATACTCACATTGAACGGATGAGAAAATTCAAAACTTTCTTTGATGTAGAAGCTCCAAGCTTTGTTGTTGAGTTCCAAACTCTTGGGTGAGTTTCCCTATCACCTTAAAATGACTCCTTTAAGTGCTAGGTAGAACAATTTTTGAAAGAAAATTTTCTCCTCCAAGAAGAGCCATTTTCGGCCAAGAGAGAAAAATAAGAGAGAGAGTGAATAGTTAGTCCAACTAGTTACCAAACTTGTAAAAGTGTGTATACTTTTTTACTTCCAAAGTGCAATAAATATTGCCAACCACTTTCATCATCTTTTGACAAGTTGATGTAAGTTAGAGTGGGTTCCACCACTTTAAATTCCAAATTTAAGTTGGCTTGTACAAAACACTTTGGGCCCGGGTTCTTTTAATCCGATTAAACAAATTTTTCATCGCGACGTAATTAAATCCAATTTAATTAAATAATAATTTCTAGCAAAATTATTACGAAAGTCGCTTACGAATTAATTCCAAATTAATTCGTTCGCTTGAATTAAAATCCAATTTTAATTCCGTATTGAAATCCAATTTCAATTAATATATCCGATATATTATTTTAGCCTAATTAAATAAATTAAATAGTAAAATACAATTTTAACCATTAAATTTATTTTGCCGATTAATTCCAAATTAATCGTGTTCTCTCTTCTAGACGAATTTATTCCTAGATAAATTTTTGTCGAAAATTAATCCAGATTAATTTTCTCTCTCATAATTAATCCCAGATTAATTTTGTTCAAATCAAATGTCATCGGTGAATCTTTAGGAAGCGACCCAAGAGATCCATGGATATGTTGGCAATAAATACGGTCAACGGACTATCAGAACACTTACGTACCCTGTTGGAGATTATCTAGGGTCCCAAGGATCACAAATCAAGCATGAAACATAAGTGAATACATTCGAGAAGTCGCGGAATACTTACATCGAGCGGTTGAACGACGCGGAGGCAACAAAAAAATTCAGATCATGCTCCTCACTGGTTCGGCAGTCCACTGCTTGCAATCCACTATTTTCAATTTTGATCACCAAGAATTTGAGCTCCAAGCATCGTCGAATGGTTCCCGGCTCATGGGTGGACTACCCTATCACCTTCGCATGTCTCGTAGTGTGCTAGCACTTGCGATTTTTGCCACAAAAATCCAACTCTTGCTTCCCTATAGCTCTCGGCATTTTCAAACCAGTGAGCATATTTGGAGCCCCTTGGGCGTGAAGAGAGAAAAGGGATGGAGAGAGAGAGTTGTGTTTGGTTTCCAAATTTGTGTATTATATACACACATTTGAATTTCAAATGAATTTCATTTGAATTTTGCTTTTGCTTTTAAAGTCAAACCATTAAAGCCCAACCACTTCTATCAACTCACATCAAGTCATATCAATCAATCAATCCAATCAATTGTCACATCACTCAAAGTGACATGATTTAACGCTTGATGTGACGCTAGATGCGACTAGTGATTTGACGCTTGATTTAACGTGCCGCACTCGAATTTGAAATGCGAATGCGCTCGCAAATAATCTCGGGCTCGGTTCACTAATACCAAATTAATGAATTTTCTGTTGCGTCGTAATTAAATGATTACGCCTAGCGAAGTCACTATTCACGTCGCTAACGAATAAATTCTAAATTAATTCGCTCACCCGAATTAAAATCTAATTTTAATTCCGCTTCGAAATCCAATTTCATTTAATATATCAAATATATTAATTTCTTGATTAATTCCAAATTAATCGTAATCTCTCTTTAATGATATTTTATCCCAGATAAAATATCTCCGCAATTAATCCCAGATTAATTTTCTCGCTATTCTTATTAATCCCAGATTAATTTAGAGTGCGATTCATACGTCATCGGTGAATCTTTGGGAAGCTACCCATGAGATCCTCGGATATATTGGCAGTAAATTCGGTCGTCGGACTATCCGAACACGTAAGTACCTCGTATTACGTTTATACCGAATTACAAGACAAGGTTGGCTTCTAGCAAAGCGCCATGCCTCCCCAATTCTCCGGAAATATCCTTACAGGAATAAGGATCTATATCAGGCGTAGTATACGTAGTATTGTGTATTTCTGTCCAGCATCGGATGATCACATGCAAGGTCTGGGGCTGGTACAGTGTCTGCCCCGTACGAAGCATATATCGGATAACGAACAACTAGTCTCTTTAAAATCGGATAATCATGACCAAGTCATATTATCCCGACGGTTGCAACCTTATATAGAGAGCCAGTTCTGTATCCCTGCGCGATCATCAACTCCATGTGACTGGAGTGACACTTCCATCTTGACATCACACCCAACACACTACGATTCTCGATATACCCAGAATTAGCGTACACAGAAACCGGTTAAAACCCTCGACGACCTCAACCAAAGTATATCGATTGTCGTATGCATTAGCGGTACAAGTCTCAGGTTAAGACCAAATACATCTACCCTGATTTCGGACTTCCATATACACATAATCATACTACCAATGGAATTCTGAGGGGGTCTTATCCAGAGAGAAGTTGTTTCCCGTACCATCGATGAAACACAACCTCCTATTACACTTGCATGAGTATCATATACCCAAATATATGAGATCTATGCCGTTGTGCCCTCACAACGCGCACAAGTGTAATACTAGTCTTTTACGCATTCATCGATGTCCAATCTCTATAATGCTCTGACTAGGGATATTTAATGATTTATCCTTCGTGGACTGATACTGTCTCATATCATTCTCCGTCCAGGAACAAATCATAGGGACCTCTCATCATTTTTACATCTAGGTGATCTAATCACAAATGATAAGAGTGCAATCTCCTTTGTCACACAGTTAATTTGTACAACAACACCATGATCTGTACAAATAGTGATGCTATGGGTCATAATTGTCCAACATACCCGGTACCATATTCTCACCGATTTACAAGACATGGTTGGCTTCTAGCAAAGCACCGTGCCTACCCAATTCTCCAGAAATGTTCAACTAGGAATATATAATATGTATCAGGCGTAGTATACAATGTATTGCGTAATACGATCCAGTATCGGATGTCACATGCTAGGCCTAGGGCTGGAATTGTGTCTCCCCCGTACGAAGCATATATCGGATAACTAGAAACTAGTCTCTGTAATCAGATAATCATGACCTAGTCATACTATCCCGATAGCTGCAGCATTTAAGAGTACTAGTTCTGTATCCATGCGTGATCATTATCTCCATATGACTGAAGTGATACTTCCATCTTGACATCACACCCAATACACTATGATTCTCAGTTAAGCCAGAAGAGGCGTACACAGAACCTGTTAAAGCTTCAGACGACCAAAACCAAAGTATACTGATTGTCGCAAGTATTAGCGATGCAAGTCTCAGGTTAAGACCACATACACCTACCCTAATTCGGATTCCCATAGACACATAGTCATACTACCAATGGGATTCTGAGGGGTCTATCTAGAGCGAAGCTGTTCCCGATCCAATGGCTAACAGAACCTCCTATCACACTTGCATAAGTATCCAATACGTAAATATATGAGAACTATGCCGTTAAGCTTCCATAACGCACACAAGTGTAATACTAGCCTATTCTGCATTATCGATGTCCAGTCTGGATAATACTACGACTAGGGATATTTAATGATTAAACCTTTCGTAGATTAATACTGTCTCATATCTTATTAATCTGATATTAATCATATGGACTTTTAACATTTATATATCCAAGTAATCCAATTACAAAATGATAAAAGAGCAATTTCGTTTGTCACATAGTTAATTTGTACGAAAACACCATGTCTTTTACAAATAGTGATGTTATGGGTCATAATTGTCCAACAATCTCCCACTTGGCCTATAGACAATCACTCAAGTGTCCAACACTTGAACTATGTACCGGTCGCTCAAATTTTTGCTGAGATATAGCTTTCGTCAGCGGATCTGCAAGGTTATCATCTGAAATGATTTTTCGATCTTCACATCGCCACGATGTGTGATCTCTCGAATCAGATGAAACCATCGAAGTACATACTTAGATCATTGATGAGACCGTAATTCCTTAGCCTATGTTATAGCCCAGCTCAGTTGCTAACAGAACTATTCCTAATCCAATTAGGAATTTTATAGATCCAAAATACTTCTTTTGCTGCCTCAGCCGCAGCAATGTATTCTGCTTTTGTTGTTGAATCGGAAACAGTATCTTGCTTGGAAGATTTCCAGCTCACTGTTCCGTTGTTCAAATAAAATATGTACCCTTATTGCGACTTATAGTCGTCTTTATTGGTTTGGAAACTTGCATCGGTGATCCCAGTCACCTCAAGTTCTCCATCTCCATAAATTAAGAAAGCATCTTTAGTTCGTCTAAGATAGTAAAGGATGTTCTTCACACCAATCCAGTGACCATCACCTGGATCGGCCTGATAGTGATTGCAGATGCTCAAAGCATATGAGACACCAGGTCACGTACATGTCATGGCATACGTGATCGATCCGACTGCTTAAGCGTACGGGATCTGATTCATTGAATCTCTCTCATCTTGAGTTTTAGGACACATGTCCTTAGATAGAGAGACGCAATGTGACACCGGAAGCAGCCCTTCTTGGACTGATCCATGTTGAATCTCTTTAACACTTTGTCAATGTACGAGTTCTCGGAGAGTGCCAACAACTTTTAGATCTATCTCAATAGATCCTTATTCCTAGAATAAAGGTTGCCTCTCCCAAGTATTTCATGGAGAATTTTAATGAAAGCCAAGCTTTCACCGATTTTAATATGGGAATTTCATTGCTAAGAAGCAATACATCATCAACGTATAGGACAATCATTATCAGTGCTCTCCCACTAACCTTCTTATATACACAATAATCATCTCCGTTTTGAATGAAACCGTATTGTAATATGATTTTATCAAAATATTGGTTCCAAGAACGCAATGCTTGCTTCAATCCATCAATGGATCAATTTAACTTGCAAACCTTGTTTGCATGTTTTGGCACGACAAAACCGTCAGGATGTTATGTATAAACATCCTCCAAAAGGTTTCTGTTAAGAAAAGCGATTTTGACGTCCATCTGCCATATTTCATAATCAAAATATGCAGCATTAGCAAGCATTATCCGAATGGATTTAATCATGACAACGGGTAGACGATACCCTTTCGCTACAAGCCTAGCTTTGTACGTTTGTATGTTGCCATCTATGTATGTCTTCACCATGAAGACCCATTTGCTACCAATAGGCATTATACCTTCTGGTACATCAACCAGTGTCCAAACTTGGTTAGTATATATGGAATCCATTTCGGACTTCATGGTATCATGCCATAAAGCAGAGTTGATACCTTGTATCGCTTCCTCATACGTAGCTGGTTTGTATTCCTCAATAAGATTAATATCTACATAAGGTGAGATCAGAAACCCATACCTCTTAAGTTGTTTTCTTACTCTCTCCGACCTACGCGGTTTTTGTGTATTAGAAGATTGTAGAACAGTCTCATCCCTGATGAACTTTTCATGTTCCGTGAGGGGATCGGTGCTAGGAACAGTATCACTCCGATTTTCATCGAGTTCTACTTTCCTCCCACTTACCACTGCATTTAAGAATTCCTCTGAGGAAAACCGCATGGAGAGCAACAAATATTTTGTTCTCATATGGGTTGTGGAAATAATATCCTTTGGTTTCCCTAGGATAACCAATTACAAATAGGCACTTATTCGATTTGGGTTCTAGTTTGGCACCATCTAAACGTTTAATATATGCCCAACATACCCAAATCTTCAGGAAAGAGAAACCCGGTTTCTTTCCTGTCTATATTTCATATGGAGTCTGCGCAACAGACTTTGACGGAACCTTATTCAAAATAAGTATTGCACTGTTCAATACGTATCCCGTGAAGGAAACTGGTAGCTGAGTGCGACTCATCATAAACCTTACCATGTCTAACAAAGTTCGGTTTCTCTGTTCGGACACATAGTTCAAGTGAGATGTTCCGGGAGGAGTCCACTGTGAAAGAATACCATATTCTTTCAGGTAATCAAGAAACTCATTGCTCAATTATTCTCCACCATGGTCCAACCGCAATGTTTTAATACTTTTGTCGGTCTGTTTTTCTACTTCGTGTCGAAACTCTTTGAATTTATCAAAAGTTTCTGACTTGTGTTTCATAAGATACACATAACCATAACGTGATGCAACATCCGTAAATGTTACGAAATATTGTTATCCACATCTAGCCTGGCTAGATATGGGCCCACATACGTCACCATGAACGAGGGCTAATAGCTCGGTGGCACGTACACTCTTACCGTTAAAAGGAGTTTTAGGCATTTTACCTAATAAATAAGATTCGCAGATGTCATTTGAATTGGAATCAAATCCGTCCAAGTATCCATTCTTCCAAAGAGTGGATATATGAGTCTTGTTAATGCGTCCCTGACGACAATGTCACAAATAAGTCTCATTAGAATTACTCAATTTGAGCTTTTTTTTGTCATGTTATATCTTTGAGATTCATTTATATTCCAAATATAAAGACCATTATTAACATCTGCAGTACATATCAAAATGTCATCTTTATATACAAAACACCCAGTATTTTTTAATACAAAGGTATACCCGCATCGGGTTAAACAATATAGGAAGATAATGTTCCTAGTCAAACTAGGTACAAAATAATAGTCACCTAATGTAATTGCATGCCCCAAGGGCAGATACAAAACATAGGTCCCAACGGCCAAAACAGCGACTCTCGTCCTGTTTCTGACTCGTAGGTCGATCTCGCCTGAAGCCAGTCTCCTGCTAATCAGCAGATTCTGCTCATCGGTACATATGTGAGTACCACATCCAGAATCAAAAATCCAATTTTTAAAACCAATAGTGGACATGTTTATAACAAACAAACCTGAAGCCAGAGCTTTACCCGTCCTCATTTCCTTCAACTCCGCCTTGTACTCACAGCAGTCACGCTTTCAGTGACCCTATTTGCTACAATGTAGGCAGACGTCTTGGGATATGTCCTTAGTCTTCCCAGAAGACTGTGATGATTTGGCCTTGCCCTTCTTTTTCCTTTTTTCACACCATCAGAAGCCTTCGGCAAGCCTTGGCTTTATTGATGTCGAAGTAAGATGCGCCTCGCTCTTCTTGCTCTTCAGATGCTCTGGCTCTGCTTCTTCAGCATCCCTATTAACTCTCCAAGAGTGTTCTCTTGGTTCATCATGTTATAGTTCATGATGAACCCGCCCCAGCAGTCGGGCAGAGACTGTAAGATCAAATCTATGGAAGTCTCGGCCTCGAAGGTTATGCCCAGCTGACGTAGCTATTCGATGTTAGCAATAATCTGTGACACATAATGCTCGACAGATGTACCCTCTGACATATGCGAATGAAAGAGCTTCTTGTGCAATTCGTGCTTCTGAGATCTAAGATTAGATCTGTGAAGATCCTTCAATTTCAACATCATATTATAAGGATCAAATCCTTTGTTCTGACGATGAAACTGAGGAGTCATTGCGGCAAGCATGATGGATTGAGCACTAAAGTTATCATCACGATGAGTCTTCCAAAGCTCATGCTCTACTATTTGCTCAACTCCGGGCTCAGGCCCAAGAGGTTTCTCTATGACATAGAGTAACTTCTCGGCTCTCGGGACTATCCTGAGATTCATCTCCCAATCTGGAAAATTAGAGTCGTTAAAGACATTATCGCTCATGATTATGTCTCTAACGTTAATCTTTCCAGCCATCTTGATTGCAATAGTCCAACTATCCAATCAACGATTTTGGGTACACTCAAAATGTAATGTTACTATAGTTCAACTATATAACCAACTACAAGTGGAGTAGTGTCTTGTACAGTCTAACTGTTCAATGAAAGCAATAATCAATATTAGTCCAACTAATATATTTATAACAACGATAAATAAAATAAAAGAGCGCGTGTAAGCAAGTATTAAACGAAATTGAAAATTTAATACTGGCCTCTCACTATTTTTCGGTGAGCCTCTAACCCTCTGTGGAGTACTCAGGAAACCCAGTTTCCTAGTGGGCTAGGATCCCGTTAAATAACACACAACCTTGACTTTGGCCAACAAGCTGTATGAAACTTAACTAGGTTGATCTCTAAGATCAATTGGATCCCATCCAATTCCTAGATCATGTAGGTGGACCTCCAAGTCCAAAACATATATCCAATATATTTCCTAACGTTTTCCTCTGAATCAACTAAGCCTTGGCTTTGGCTCAACAAGCTTAATGATTATAGTTAAGCGTGACCCATTGACAGTGGGAAAGCTTCGTAATCCACGTCGATGTACAGAAGTGACCTTGACTTTGGCCAACAAATCACAATTGCCTAAGACATGCGATATATAACAAAGCTTTTGTGGTTCAAACACATCCGCGATGGACAATGACCTTGACTTTGGCCAACAAATCAAAGCCAATCATGGATCTTGAGAAAGAACCACTCAATGGAATGAAAACGCTTAATATTAAATTGAGGGTTTTTCGCGTAAATTGGCAACCAATTTATTATCTTTGATTAGGTCTCATCATACACCCTTAAACATGCATTCTAAAAGCATAATAAGGCGCGATAAATTAATAATGATATGCGGATGGATATATAATATAATTTGTTCCTAGAACAAATCACTCTATTTTTCCTCTCTCCCGCTAGCACTTTACATTCTTCTACCCAATTACATAACACTAAAAGAAACCTCATTTGCATTGAGGGGAATTGGTGAGAAGATAAATACAAAGAGATAAGGAGGTGAAAGGTTGGACACGCATGTCCAATTTAATAAATAAGTACCATACTTACAATAATTTCCAAAATTGCCCCCACCCAACTAATATCCATCTGATATACATTATTCATATAAATACATCCAAGTATTCACACAAAGCATGATGTTCAATCAATCTAATCCAATTAATTAATCTTTAATTAATGACCATCCAATGTTCATACAACGATTTGATTTACGCGAGTACAACTCGTTTAAGAATAAATACTCAAAGTATGTATTCTTGAATTATATCGAACTACAATTTCAAATCCAATTTAAATTGTATTCAATACTAATTCATGTTTAATTCCAAATTAAATAATTACACTTATTTTAGTGCCTTTTAGACTTGGATTCCAAATCCAATCTAAATGGGTCTCAAAGGCCCAATTAGCATCCAATACCATTCAATTAAAGTCCAATGGGCTTTCAATTAATTCTTTAGGGATGGGCTTTGGCCATAATGGATCAAACCCAAAATGCCAAGGCCCAATTAGGAATCACCATATGCCAAAAATCAATTTAGGCCCAATTAAATTTTTAAAGGCCCAATAGTAATATTTGGACTTTATGGAAATGGTTTTAGGACCAATTGGATCCAACCCAATTGTCCAAAGCCAAACTTGGCCCAACGAAGCCCATTAGCTCAAATATAACAAATTAAATTAACACATTATTCCAAAAACACATTAATTCAATTTAAAGTGTAATAGGCACAATTAATCAATTAATCTAATGTTTCCAAAACACTAATTAATCCAATTAATCATGTTTAATATCAAATTCATGTCCAACACAAAAATGAAGCAAAATCAATTCATTCCAACATGCGCAAGCTCACGACAAGACATAAAATTAACATCCAATTTTGATTTCAATAAATTAAATCAACAATTAACATTCAATTTCATGCCAATTAACATATCCAATTGTCAAATTTCAAAACAATCACCATAAGCATTTCTAGGGTACCATTCGGCCATGCAAAGGAATTGGGGATTTTGGATCCAATCAATTTTTCTCAAATCCAATTCGTCATCATATAAACACAACCACACAATAAATTTAGGAAAATACATACTCCAAGTAAAATCCCCAAATTAAAGTTTAGAACCCTAGAATTTAAAATCAAGTTTAGGTGGCTCATGATACCATTGATAGTGTCTCTAATGTTGGTTTCTAATTAGGTCCCAAGATTCATGAAACCAAGCAAAAAATTCGCATGAATACACAAAAGAGTAAGGCGGAAACATTACTCACATGATCGGTTATGGTACCATGAAGAACAAAACGAATCTTCAAGCTTCTCAAACTCGTGGCAGTGGCGTCCTTGAGGCAGTGGGCTGCTCGGTTTTGCTGCTTGTTGTCCCTCCAAGATTCGGCCATGGGAGACTCCATGGTACCAGAACAAGAACAAGAAGAAGCGGCTCCAAAAACCGTGAAGGAGAAGAAGAAAAGAGAGGGAAGAAGGGTTTCACGCAAAAACGTGAATGGGGAGAGAGAAAAAAAGGAAATGAAATGTTTATATATTTATTTATTTGATTTTCCAAAATCAAATAACAAATACACAAATCATTTTCCATTTACCAAAATTCAAAAAGCAAAAAGTGATTTTCAATCAACTCACATCAATCACTCAATCAATCAATCTAATTGTCACATCACTCAAAGTGACATGTGATTTGACGCTTGATGTGACTTGCGATTTGACGCTCGATTTGACTTGCGTGCCCCACTCAAATTCGAAATGCGAATGCGCTCGTAAATAATCCCGGGATCGGGTTCGCTAATTCCAAATTAACGAATTTTTCGTCGCGTCATAATTAAATGATTACGCCTAGCGGAATCACTATTCACGTCGCTAACGAATTATTTCTAAATTAATTCGTTCGCCCGAATTAAAATCTAATTTTAATTCCGCGTCGAAATCTAATTTCGCATAATATATCAAATATATTATTTTATCGATTAATTCCAAATTAATCGTTCTCTCTCTTTAATTAATATTTTATCCCAGATAAAATATCTCCGCAATTAATCCCATATTAATTTTCTCTCTCTTCTAATTAATCCCAGATTAATAAAGTGCGAGTCATACATCATCGGTGAATCTTCGGGAAGCGACCCATGAGATCCCCGGATATGTTGGCAGTAAATATGGTCGTCGGACTATCCGAACACGTAAGTACCTCGTACTACGTTTGTACCGATTTACAAGACAATGTTGGCTTCTAGCAAAGTGCCATGCCTACCCAATTCTCCAGAAATATCATTATAGGAATATTAGATCTATATCAAGCGTAGTATACCGAAGTATTGCGTATTTCGATCCAGTATCGGATGTTCACGTGCTAGGCCTGGGGCTGGAATTATGTCTGCCACGTACGAAGCACATATCGGATGTCTGGCAACTAGTCTCTATAATCGGATATACATGACCTAGTCATAATATCCTGATAGCTCGAGCATTTAAGAGAACGAGTTCTGTATCCTATGTGACCATCATCTCCATATGACTGGAGTGATACTTCCGTCTTAACATCACACCCAACACACTACGATTCTTAATATACCCAGCATTGGTGTACACATAACCTGTTAAAGCCCTGGACGACCTCAACCAAAGTATATTGATTGTCGCAAGTATTAGCGGTGCAAGTCTCAGGTTAAGACCAAATACACCTACCCAGATTGCAGACTCCCATAGACATATAGTCATACTACCAATGAGATTCCGCAGGGGTCTATCCAGAGCGAAGCTGTTTCCGGTACCATCGGTAAAACACAACCTCCTATTACACTTGCATGAGTATTCTATACCCAAATATATGAGAACTATGATGTTGTGCCCTCACAACGTGCACAAGTGTAATACTAGTCTTTTACGTATTTATCGATGTCCAATCTCGATAATACTCTGACTAGGGATATTTAATGATTTATCCTTCGTGGACTGATATTGTCTCATATCATTCTCTGTCCAGGAACAAATCACAAGGACCTCTCATCATTTATATATCTAGGTAATCTAATCACAAATGATAAGAGTGCAATCTCCTTTGTCACATAGTTAATTTGTACAACAACACCGTGATCTGTACAAATAGTGACGCTATGAGTCATAATTGTCCAACAATCTCCCACTTGGCCTATAGCCAGTCACTCGAGTGTTTAACACCCGAACTATGTACAGTTGGCTCAAACTGCTGAGAAAAGGTTTTCGTCAGCGGATTTGCATGATTATCATCTGATGCGATTTATTCGATCATCACATCGCCACGATGTATGATCTGAACGAATCAGATGAATATCCAAGTACATATCTAGATCATTGATGAGACCATTAATTCTTTAGCCTGTGTTGACGCCTAGCTCAGCTGCTAACAGAACTATATCTAATTTAATTACATTTGTTATTGACCCAGATGGTTTCTATTGCTGCCTCAGCAGCAGCAATAACCCGCATTTGTTGTTTATTCGGTAACAGTATCTTGCTTGGAAGATTTCCAGCTCACTGTTCCGTTATACTATTGTATAGTACCTTTGTTACGACTTATAGTCGTTATCATGAAAGCCAAGCTTTCACCGATTATATTATGGGAATATCATTTCCAAGAAATGATATATCATTACTCAGGACATTCACTGTCAGTGCGCTCCCACTAACCTCCTTATATACACAAGAATTATTTTGGTTTTGAATTAAATCATAAACTATTATGATTACATTAAAACGACAATTCCAAGAACCTAATGCGTGCTTCAATCCATACATGGATCGAATAACCTGCAAACCTAGTTTGTTTGTTATGGTTCGAAAAAACCGTTAGGATGTTGTAAACATCCTCCGAAAGGTTTCCATTAAGGAAAGCGGTTTTGGCATTCAGCTGCCACATTTCATAAATGAAACATGCAGCATCAGCAAGCATTATCCAAATGGATTTGCCATGGCAACAGGTAAAAGGTTTCGTCGTAATCAACACAATGTTGATAACTCTACCTTTTCGCTACAAGGCTAGCTTAGTACGTTGGTATGTTGCCATCCATGTATGTCTTCCTTGAAGACTTATAGTACCAATAGGCACAATGTCTTGCGGTACATCAACTAGTATCTAAACATAGTTGGTATACATGGAATCAATATCGGACTTTATGACACTTTGCCATAATAGGGAGTCGATACCTTGTATCACTTCCTCATACGTAGTGAGTTGGTATTCCTCAATAAGATAGACATCTTTATGAGGTGAGATCAGAAAACCATACCCCAGGTTGTCTTCTGACTCTCTCCGACCTACGCGGTTCTTGTGTATTCGAAGATTATTGGAATAGTTTCATCCTTGATGAACTATTTATGTTCCAATAAGATTCGGTGCCTTGAACAGTATTACTCTGATTTTCATCGAGTTATACTATCCTCCCACTTACCACTGCATATCGGTATTCCTCTTAGGAAAACCGCATGGTGAGCAACAATCTAATTGTTCTCTCGTGAGTTGTATAAGTACAATACTTATGGTATCCCTAGGATAACCTACAATTGGCACTTATCCAATTTGGGTTTTAGTTTGGTATCAACCAAACATATGCCTAGCATTCCCAAATTATTCAGGAATGAGAAACTCGGTTCTTTCCCGTTCATATCTAATATGTTATCTGTCAAACAGATTTTTATGGAACCTTATTCTAAATAAGTTCTGCACTGTTTAGTGTATCCGTTGAAGGAAATGGTAGCTCAGAGCGACTCGTGATTAACCTTATCATGTCCAACAAAATTCGGTCTCTCATTTCGGATACACCATCAAACTGACGTGTTCCGGGAGGAGTCCTCATTGAAAGAATACTATACTCTTTCAAGTATACGAGAAACCTATTGCTTAAGTATTTTTTCCATTACGGTCTTACCGTGACGGTTTAATACTTTAGCCGATCTGTTTGTCTATTTCGTGTCGAAACTGTGAAAGTTTCTGATTTGTGTTTTAAAAGAAACACATAACCATACGCGATGCCACATCCGTAAAGGTCACGAAATATTCATATCCATATCTAGCCTAGCTAGACATGGGCCCACTTGCTTCACTATGAATTAGGGCTAACAGATCAGTGGCATTTACACTTTTACTAAGTAAATAGTGTTTTAGGCAATTTGCCCAATAAACTAGATTCGTAGACTTTATTTGAGTAGAATCAAATTAGTCCTAGTACCCACTCTTCGAAAGTGTGGATATACGATTCTTGTTTAATAGTGTCCCTGACAACTATGCCACAATTAGTTTCTTAACTGATCAAATCAGTTTGAGCTATTTGTTTGTCATTTTATATATTTGAGATATATTTATATTCAAAATATAAATGTTGTTATTCACATCTAATGTATTTATCTCAATATCATCTTTATATAATAAAACACTTTAGTGTTCTAGAATATAAAGGTTCACCCGCAGCGGCTTAAACACTGATATAGAGATAATGTATCTAGTCAAACTAGTAACATTATAACAGTTTCCTAATTTAGGTACATACCCGAAGGTAGTTCCTAAATTCGGGTATCTACAGTTAAAGCAGCGACTTTCATCCCGTTTTCAATTCGCAGATAAATCTCAATTGAAGTCAGTATCCTGTTCAAAACAGATTCTGAACATCAATACATATATTTTATGTACCACACTAAGTATTTAAAATCTAATTTTAATACTAGCTGTGAACATAATTATGACAATCATTTTTGAAGTCAGAGCCTTGCTCGTCTTCAATTCCTTCTTAGGATATGTCCTTTTATCTTCCTAGAAGATTATAATGATTTTGCCTTTGCCCTTTTTTCATATTCCAGAAGCCTTTGGCTAAGCCTCGGGTTTCTAGAATATCGAAGTAAGGTGCGCCTTGCGCTACTTGCCTTATTGCAAACTTGACTTTATCTCCTTGAGATTAGTCATTAATTCTCCAAGAATTATTTATTGCAATTTTTACTTCTAAAATCTAATTTTAGATTTATAAAGATCCTTCAATTTCAGTATCATAGTTTAAGAATCTAATCTTTAGTTCTAATAAAGAAATTAAGGAGTCTATATGACAAGTATTATGGATTAAGCACTAAAGTTATCATTACATGAATATTCCAAATATCATGTTCCACTTATTTGCTTAACTCCGGACTTAGGCATAATATATTATTTTATCAAATAAAATAACTTATTATTTTTCCAGGACCATCCTGAAACTATATTCCCAATTTGAAAATTAAAGTCGTTTAAATACATTTTCACCCAGGATTATGTTTTAAACACTAATCTTTCAATTTTCTCTTGATTCTAATAGTCCAACTATTTAATCAACGATTTGTGGTACCTTTATAATAATGATTATAATAGTCCAACTATATAATCAAATATAATTTAAATCAATTAACCTCAATTACATTGATTACTATAATCCAATTATAAAATCAACTGTAAATTGAAATTAATTAATTCAAATATATTGATTAATATAATCCAATTATATATAATCAACTATAATACAGTCCAACTGTTAATTAAAACAACAATTAAAAATTAGTCCAACTAACATTTAATCTAACGACGAAATAATTTGTGCTTGAGCGCGTATGGCAAGTAATTAAACGAATATTGCTAATTCAATTCTTGCCTCCCACTATTTTTCGGCGAGCCTCTAACCCTCTGTCGAGTACTCGGGAAACTGTGTTTCCTAGTGGGCTAGGATCCCGTTAAATATCACACAATCTTGACTTTTGCCAACAAATTGTATGATAATTAACTAGGTAGATCTCTAAGATCAATTGGATCCAATCCAATTCCTAGATCCGGTAGGAGGATATCCAAATCCGAAACATATATCTTATATATGCCAATACATCCAATGTATTACCTAACCTTTTTTCCTCTGAATCAACTAAGCCTTGGCTTTGGCACAACAAACTTAGTGATCCCAGTCAAGCGCGACCCATTGACCATGGAAAGCTTCGTAATCAATGTTGATGGACAAGAAGTGGTCTTGACTTTGCCCAACAAACCACAACTTGGACAAGACACTGATATGGAACAAAGCCTTCGTGATTCAAACACATCTTCGACAGACAAAGGCCTTGAATTTGGCCAACAAACCAATGTCGTCTCGGATCTTGAGTGAGAATCACTCAATGGAAGGAAAGACGCTTAATATTGAACGAGGGTTTTTCGCGTGCAAATTGGCAACCAATTTATTATCTTTGTTAAGGTCTCATCATCATACACCCTTAAACATGCATTCTAAACACATAATAAAGCGCATATGAATAAAATAATAATGATATGCGGATGGATAATTTACATTGATCCTAGATCAAATCTCTCTTTTTCTCTCTCCAAAGCTAGCACATGTATTTACTTCTACCCGTTACACTACACTTCTAAAGAAACCTCATTTACATTGAGGGGAATAGGTGAGAAGAGAATACAAAGAGTATGGAGGTGATAAGGTTGGACACGCAGGTCCAATTAATAAATCAAATATATTACAATTTCCAAAATTGTCCCACCAGACTAATATCTATCCGATATACATTATTCATGCATCGCAACCATGTATTCATACAAGCATGTTATCAATAAATCTAATCCAATTAATTAATCTGATAATTAGTGATCATCTAATGTTCAAACAACGATTTGATTTTTGCTCGAGTCAAACTCGTTTTGCGAATAAGTACTCAAAGTACGAATTCTTGAATTAAATTAAACTACATAATTAAATCCAATTTAATACGCATTTAATTGTAATTCATTATTTAATTCCAAATTAAATATTACACTTTTATTAACGAACCTTTACGACTTAAATTCCAAATTAATCGCGGGTCTCTAAACCCGATTAACATCTCATGTTTATTTAATTAAAGTCCAATGGGCTTTTAATTTATTTCTTTAAGGCGTGGACTTTTGGTCAACTCGGGTCAAACCCAATAACCAAAATCCAATCCGGGAATTACCCCATAAGCCTTTAAATTAATTTTGGCCCATTAGGCCCAATTAAATAATTAAGGTCTATTAAGTCATAATTGGACTTTTTGGATGCGGTTTTGGGCCAATTGGATCCAACCAAATTGGCCTAAACCTAACTTGGTACAACCAAGCCCAAAAGCCCAATTACAACCTTTAAGGCCCAATTTCCAAAAACAAGCCCAATTAATTAATTTATAAAATTCCAAATTCCATAATTAATTAACCTAAGTGTAATACACAATTAACCACCCAATTAATATTTCTAAAACATCAATTAGCATAATTAATCATGCACTTTAATATCAAATAGTGTCCAACATAATTTATCAAAATCAAACCCATTTTACATGCTTCTTTATTCTCGGTAATTAGGGGTTTTTCCAATCCGATTCGGTTTCAATCCAATTGAATCCACAATCATCATTTCCCAAATCAATTCAACTCATCCAATGAATTAAAAAAAAAAACACAATGAATTTCAAATACATATAGTTTTCGGCCAAGCCAATTAATTTGGGGAAAAATGTTCCAAATCAAAATTCAATCCAATTGAACTTCAAATTAACATTACCCACTTGTTTTAAGTCATCCAATGATCAAAAAACAAAAAATCACCAAGAAATTAGGGTTCTTCAATTTCGGCCATCCCTCCAATTTTGGGGAAAATTTGATCCAACCAAATTTCTTGAAATTGATCATGCACAACATCAATTCAACCTCATTCAAGCATACTTAATCAAACAATTCAACCAATTCATGCTCAAATCGAGTTTACCCAATTTTAACCCTAACTTTTTCATGCTTGATCAAAGCTCATAGATACCATTGTTGGTTTCTAATTAGGTCCCAAGATTCATGAAATCAAGCACAAAATTCGCATGAATACACAAAGGAGTAAGGCGGAAACATACTCACATTGATCGGTTATGGTGCCATGAAGAACAAAATGAATCTTCAAGCTTCTCAAACTCGCGGCAGTGGCGTCCTTGAGCAGTGGGCTGCTCGGTTTTGCTGCTTGTTGTCCCTCCAAGATTCGGCCATGGGAGACTCTATGGAAGCTCCAAGCTTCAAGCTTTAAAAACGGATTCCAAGCTCAAGAGTTCACTGCCCTATCACCTTAGGAAGACTCATGTGTGTGCTAGCACCTTATCTTCATCCTTGCTTCTCATTTTTTTCGGTCAAACCAGAACAAGAACAAGAAGAAACGGCTCCAAAAACCATGAAGGAGAAGAAGAAAAGAGAGGGAAGAAGGGTTTCACGCAAAAATGTGAATGGGGAGAGAGAAAAAAAAGAAATGAAATGTTTATATATTTATTTATTTGATTTTCCAAAATCAAATAACAAATACACAAATCATTTTCCATTTACCAAAAGTCAAAAAGCAAAAAGTGTTTTTCAATCAACTCACATCAATCACTCATTCAATCAATCTAATTGTCACATCACTCAAAGTGACATGTGATTTGACGCTTGATGTGACTTGTGATTTGATGCTCGATTTGACTTGCGTGCCGCACTTGAATTCGAAATGCGAATGCGCTCGCAAATAATCTCGGGCTCGGGTTCACTAATTCCAAATTAACGAATTTTCCATCGCGTCGTAATTAAATGATTACGCCTAGCGGAATCACTATTCATGTCGCTAACGAATTAATTCTAAATTAATTCGTTCGCCCGAATTTTAATTCCGCGTCGAAATCCAATTTCGCATAATATATCAAATATATTATGCGATCGATTAATTCCAAATTAATCGTTCTCTCTCTTTAATTAATATTTTATCCCAGATAAAATATCTCCGCAATTAATCCCATATTAATTTTCTCTCTCTTCTAATTAATCCCAGATTAATAAAGTGCGAGTCATACATCATCGGTGAATCTTCGGGAAGCGACCCATGAGATCCCCGGATATGTTGGCAGTAAATATGGTCGTCGGACTATCCGAACACGTAAGTACCTCGTACTACGTTTGTACCGATTTACAAGACAAGGTTGGCTTCTAGCAACGCCATGCCTACCCAATTCTCCAGAAATATCCTTAGGAATATTAGATTTATATCAAGCGTAGTATACCGAAGTATTGCGTATTTCGATCCAGTATCGGATGTTCACGTGCTAGGCCTGGGGCTGGAATTGTGTCTGCCACGTACGAAGCACATATCGGATGTCTGGCAACTAGTCTCTATAATCGGATATACATGACCTAGTCATAATATCCCGATAGCTCGAGCATTTAAGAGAACGAGTTCTGTATCCTATGTGACCATCATCTCCATATGACTGGAGTGATACTTCTGTCTTAACATCACACCCAACACACTACGATTCTCAATATACCCAGCATTGGCGTACACAGAACCTGTTAAAGCCCTGGACGACCTCAACCAAAGTATATTGATTGTCGCAAGTATTAGCGGTGCAAGTCTCAGGTTAAGACCAAATACACCTACCCTGATTGCAGACTCCCATATACACATAGTCATACTACCAATGGGATTCTGCAGAGGTCTATCCAAAGCGAAGCTGTTTCCCGTTACTGAATGTAGATGAGATTAATGGTGTGCAATTTGTATTATATTTTCTGTTTCTGATGATGGATGAGATTGATTGTACAAAACTTATGTTTCTAATGGCTGTGCATGAATTGTTTGGTTGATGAGTTTAATCTCTTAAAGTTTTGAACATTTCTGTTGTTGGCTATGCAATATTCTTAATGTCGGAATTGATATTTCAAACACACAAAACATATGCACTGAAGCTATAAAATTATTATTATTGATTCATCATCCATGGATAATAACTATGACTATCATAGTATTGTATATTATATTTTATTTTTATGCACGAAGGGTGATAAAAATGAAGGATTATGAATAGGATCAGGTCCTCCATGTACAGTTTTCTTGATATTAAATGATGGATCATTGATTGGATTAGATTCTCCCGAAACGATTCTCTTGATATTAAAAGAATGGTCATGGTGAGGATCGGGTCCACCTGGTGAGATTCTCTTGACATCAAAGGAAGGATTATGGATAAGATTTGGTATAACTGGTGAGGTTCTCTTGACAATAACGGAAGGATTATGGATGGGATCGGGTCCACCTGGTGAGATTATCTTGGCATTAAAGGAAAAACTATGGATAGGACCGGCTCCTCTCGAAACAGTTCTTTTCATATTGAAAGAAGGGTCATGGTGAGGATCAGGTCCTCCCGGCGAAATTCTCTTGGGGCTAGAAAAAGGGTCATGGTGAGGATCGGGCCCTCCCGGTGAGATTCTCTTTGTACTAACAAAAGGATTATGGTGAGGATCGGGTCCTCCTGACGATATTCTCTTGATACTAGAAAAAGAGTCATGGTGAGAATTATCAAGAATTTCTGCATCACAATTCATCATATGTATTAGTAAAAAGGTAATGAACAAAATGATCGACATCCTTGCCTTACTAGTCATGAGGTGGTACTTAATATTTGAGTTATCAAAGATGAATGTAGTAAACTAAAATTTGTTGATCTATTTATAGCACCAAATGTGAGGAAGAAAAAAAAAGAAAATATTCTAGTGCATTTATGATAATGACATATTAGAAATATTTTACATAGCATTAAAAAGCTACAGATTTTAAAATCCAAAAACAAAATCCAAGAAAATCCAATTGTGGTGTCCTTTATGGATATTAGGCTTAACTTTATATTCTCTACATTAAAAGATATTGATTAAATGCAATTGTAAAATGGAAACAAAATTATGAAAACTTAATTAAATTTTACTTTATATTAATAGTTTTTAAGTTGATTCAGTTAATTATACCTTCCTTTCTAATCGTAGTATGACAGAAACTGTCATCATTTGATGATAATAAAATAATCGTTATAAAATATTTTATGACATAAATTACTAAGATACTTTTAAAATTTCAATAAAATGGGCCTTTATTATAATTATAAACTATCATTACAAAATTACTTTTCTAGTAATGATATCTTCTCCTCTAATCTTTAGTGTTCTCTATGATTTTATTTTGAGGAGCAATTTTAACCTTAAACAATATTTTAAATATAGACTCGTATATAATATATACAAATTCAAAATTATTTTTATATAAATTAGGGAAATTATCTCTCTACCATCTCAGGTTTGGGGAAAATACTCTTAGCAATTACGATTTCTGATAATGATACTGCACATGTCTGTCAACCCTAGTCATGCTCGAGGATCTGAGAGCGTCCCCTCAGTCCTCCATATGTGCACATGTCTCTGATCCGTCAATTCCACTATATCTCAAGTTACATATTGGGGTGAGGTTTTAACTCATGCCCCGAAATACATATAAACTCATGTTTTAAAATTTTTATGTGTAAAGCACTACTAAACATATCATAAAACATAAATGTCATGTAATAAAAGCAATAAAGAAGTCTAACGCCCTAAGGCATAAAAATAAGTCGGATATCAAAATACGATAAGAAAATCAAGTAAAAAGGAAGTGTCCACTCACAGATCAATTCTGGTTGTCACTGGATCCTTGATCGAAAGGAACTATGATTCATGTGGATAACTTGTGGTAGGAACTTAATTAGAATCAACGAAATCGAATAACTTTGATATTTAAAAGATTCACTCGAAAATTATATGCGTAAGACTTGTGGTAGTCATAATCTGATATAAGACATGAGGATAACTTGTTCTGAGTCCTTAAAGGTGGTTTCTAACGCGTTAGGATGAAACTGGGGACTTAAAACTAATTAGGTATCATTCTGGCGCCTAGTATTTTGGTCATCTTCTTCATCTCGCGTCGCGACGCGAAAATCCTCCTGCATCGCGACGCGCCTGCGTTTTCCAGAATCTGTTTTGCTTCTCCAACTCATCCAAAACCCAACTTATTCAATCTCTACTCATTTCCAACACTTCCAAACTACAAACTAATGTCTCATACATCATTTCACACCCCATTTACATTCATTAAGCAACAATTCATCAAGAATTTCACTTTTAATTCACTTTATTAACTCACCCATTTTCCATCCTAATTTAAACAAATGAGGTTAATCAAACTTTTTATTAACCCAAATCCAAAGAAATCATTCAATTATCACCATACTCAAGTTCCCAACAATACACAAATATCAAATCATTAAACTTACTAATTTGAGAAAACGGGTCATGGTTTCCTTACCTCCTTCATGATAGATTTCAACATCCTCCAAGCTTCCAATGAGGCCAAACTCTCCTTCTTGGTTCAGCTTCATTCTCTTCTTCTTCGTTCTGTCTCTTCTTCTTTCGTCCTTCTTCTTCTTCTTCTCATTCTTTCTCCTTCTTCTTCCTCTCTCTATTTCTTTCTCTCTTCTTTTTTCATTCCTTTTTCTTGTTTTCTTCTTTTTTTCTTTCTATTTTTTATTTCTTAGTTTTGTGAAATGGTTCAATAGTGACTCATTTATATAGTGGGCTCAATAGATATTTTGCACTTTGAAGAAAAGTGTAGAAATTTGTGGAATGTTTGAGAAATTTCCATTTAGACCCGAAATCACTATTTATCCCGAATTTAACTTGCGTTTTTGACCCGGTTCTAGTTCGTATTTGGAAAAGTTTTGACTCCGAAGTTGTAGGTCTCGGTCTAAGCTTTTCAACGATATAAAATTCATAAAAATCGGAGATCGTATGAAAAATTTATACCCCAAATACTATAAGTAGTACAAAAGGGGCAAATGGTACAGTCTCTTCTCGTGACTTCGAGAAATTCACCGATCGTTCCCAAAGTCTTCCCATGATTGTATTTGAATCCCAACATGATTTATCTTACGTTCCTTTGTCCGGTACGTAATAATATGGTCATAGGTAATAGTATAAACTACCGGTCGTTACATTATGTGTTGTAGGAAAATGTATGGACGTGGCCGTGGTACTGGTACTCAACGTGGGAGAGGAAGAGCTTGACGATATCATAAATAATTGCAACAGATATAAATATCTAAGCAAATATTCATTCATCGTCAAATAATTTCCTCAACTGGTCACTTTGTCAACTACAGACGCTCTTACTACTAAAAACCTACTTTTAAATGCTTGGAAGTCTAACTTAGATCAACTACTCAAGGCATCAGATAAAATTAAATTGGGCACTTATCATTTCTAAGAATTTTTCTGAAAACAAACAAATCATTTAGACTTACGCTTCACTATCTAGGATTAAATTTTTTTTTTTTTAAAAAAAAATTGTTCAATTGTTTTCATTTTTTATTTGATTATTATTATTTTTTCGTAACACTAATTTCGCACACACCCCCAAACTTAAAATTTGCATTGTCTTCAATGTATAATAAGCGTAGAGGAAAAAGAGTGAGGAATAACATTGCATAGTGCTGATCAGACTCCTGCTAGTCAGACTTTGGTTGCGCGGAGTGTATGAGTTATGCTAGTACCTACATAGATACACATGCAAACTAGTAAACACATAAATAGCACACAATAAAATAAAACTAAAGTAAAAAAACAAAACAAAACAAAATTAAAAGTGTGGGTTGCCTCCTCGCTAGCGTTAAGTTTAACATTTTTAGCAAGATGTGATCACCCAATACTCATGGTCGTCTCAATTCATGTATTGGGTTTGTAATCGTGTTCTTCCCAATTGCACGCCATTTCTTTCTATGCGACAGTATATATTTCTACTAGTTTTCACTTACCCGCTTCCCTCGATCTTTTCACACTATTACCCATACTTGTGTTCCTTTATTAGTTGCTCCAAAGATTACAGTTGCTGACTGTGCTTTCCTTTTTGGCTGGGATTGGTTGGGGTCTGCTGGTTTGGGCTGTGTTGTGACATGATATAGCACGGTGTCGAATTGATGGCACATCATAGCTATGCTATAGTGTTCTTCATGTATATATGCCCTAAAGGCCTCGCATATCGGTGCTTCGTCAGTCACCTTTTTTGTCTGCTTCTCCACTCTTGCTTCATTTTCGCCTTCCTTTGGCTCAATTAAAACTCTTTTGGCTGGACTTTCTTGGTCTCCCGTAATGTCAAATATTCTGACAACTAACGTCTCTCCATTCAATCGATCTCCATACCGGTCACACACCATATCGGTCTCCATACCGGTCACATACCGGTGAGTCTAACGGCTAGTTCCTTTACTGGAACCGGAATGACCTAAACCGGTCATCATACCGATGACCGTACCGGTCAGGCTCTTCATATTGCACACACACTAGAACCGGCATGACCCAAATCGGTCAACATACCGGTGTCCATACCGGTCTAACGGTCGGATTCTTCAAACGGTAATATATCCGTTGGAGACCGGCATACCGGTGTCAAAGACCTGCATACCAGTCTCAAAAAGAGTTCTTGGGGCTTGCTATCACTTTTCTATAAATTGAATCCCCAATTCATTTTTTCCACACATGAGACATAATACACACACACCTTCATATCATCTCATAGAGTAAAAACAATAGTGTCTATAAACCTTCTTAATCATATACACTCATTCATCAAGCTCACACACATTACACCTTCACATACATTTGTAGTGAGCTTAGATCACTTGGGTAACCAACTCACACAATCTTTTTATCATTGTGAGTGCTCAAGTGTGTTTTACAACTTCTTAAACAAAACACTTGCGGTTTGTGAAATCCCATTGTTTGGGTAATTGTAACGGTTTTCGAGAGAGCCTACGTAGAAAACTCATTGTAAAGGTTCGGAGTGCACCTTGCGTAAAACTCTTGGTTGCGGGTGAGTCACGGAAACTCGCTATTAGTGAAAACCTTCAAGCGCGGCTTGGGGGAGTGGACGTAGGCATTGTTGGCCGAACCACTATAAATCTCGGTGTTGTTTTCTCTATCCCTTAACTCTTTAAATATTGCAAGTTTTATTTATTACATGCTTATACTTAGAAACTTGCATATAGGTGATATATTGAAATAGATAAAATCAACCTATGGTTTAATCTGCAAATATACTTAAAATCGGCAAAAATTTTAATTCCGCATATTTTAGCCGTAACCCAATTCACCCCCCCTCTTGGGTATAGTATTTGTTTATCGCTAGTGCTTGTAGGTAATTTCAACTCATGCCTATCATAGCTTACTTCCTCCACTAGCAACATCCCCGCTACTCACAACCATTAAAAATAGTACCATCACAACAGTCCTCACGCTACTATAAAAAAAAATGAAAATTTTGAGATGTTAAAAATAATACCTGCTTGAATTTTCGAGACGAACTTTTGTACCGTCCCGTCTCATTTTTAAAACGAGACATAAAAATATGTCATAAATTATATCCCAAATAGGACAAAATCTTGTTGGGGCGGGATGGGACGAGAAAATTATCATCTCTAGACATGGTAATGAGACTTTTATGTTATTTTTTTAGCTTCATGAATATTTTAATGAGTGTGTAGAGTAAAAAGAGTTATATAATTTAATAATTTAAGCTATAGTGTTTAGAGTAATAGAGTGTTCAAAGAAAATTTTATAGTGCAAATAGTCTCACCTTTAAAAATAACCATAAATATTTTTTCTAAGGATTATTCTTAATAAGTCCAAAATAATTAGGCCTATTTCAATTCAGTCCAAACCCAGATAGTTTTTCTCATTTAATCTACCCACATATGAAAATGTATAAATATAGTCAAATAATATAATTACAAGTTTACCACTTAAAAATAAAAAAATAAAAATATGTCCATGTCTTAGGGAGCATTTATGGGTTTTTTTTTCCTTTGTAATTTTCAATGTTAATACAAAACATCTACCAAAATATATATTATTTCAAAAAAAAATTGCATATTATTGATTTATAAATTATAAGCTTTAAAACAAGAACGAATATCAATATGTTTTGATAAAAAAAGTAAAAATGGCTCTAATATTTATAACAGATCATCGATCAACTATTTTAAAACATTCATATCTCTTTTATTTAAACTCCAAATCATAACCTGTAAAATAATACATATAGTTAAAGCACATATAGTTAACGTTCATACCTACAACTTTCATCAATGAACTTCTCTCAAATTATGACTTTCAGAATGTCAAAATCAGTCCCAAAATTACTATATAATACATAATATACAACCAAGAAATGTGATTGTGCTCACAAAAAAATTACTGTCAGACCAACCATTTTCAAGTACTCATATATCCTTCATCCAAATTCCAAATCATAATATTTAAAATTCTACACACACTTAACATTATACCTGCAACTTTCATTAAAAAATCTCTAAATTAAGTGTCTATAATATTGAAATTAGTCTTAAAATTATTGCATCGTACAAAAAATATATCATAAAAATGTGACTATGCTCACAAAAAATATGACTATCCTTATAATACATGGTCACATTTTACCTAAATCTTATTGAATTCAGTCATAATCATATTTTATATACAGTCACATTTTATCTAAGTCACATTAAGTTTAGTCATGGTTAGATTTTACTTAAGTCACACTAACCTCGGTTATAATCACAATAATCCCAATCACAATCACAGTCACTATCACATTTTACATAAGTCATGTTTTAATTAAGTCATAGAGCTTATTCATGTCACGATTACATTGAGATCAATCACAATCATAATCATTGTCACATTAAGCATGTCGCAGTCAATTGAGTTCAATCACAATCTCATTTTACTCAAGTATCATTTTAATTGAGTAATATGAGCTCAGTCACACTCATATTTGACATAAATCACACTGAGTTAAGTCACAATTACAGTCATATTAATGTCAGTCACAGTCACACTGACCTATGTCATAATCATATTTACCTAAATCACTTTCAACTTACACGTCCTGTTAAAATCTCAACCTTTTATTTATATTATAATGCGGTAAATCATGTCATGGTGCTCAAACTATCATGAAATCACTAATAACATTGTTTTGGATTCAATTAACATTGTTTTGGATTCAATTAACATTTTATAGATCAAAATTCACAAGTGAGAAGAATTATTAGGATCTTAGTTGATTTAAATTTTCTCTTTATGGAATCTGAACTTATAAGTGATTACAATTTCTAAAAATCCCAGGTAGTTCACCATTTTAAGCTCAC
Organism: Zanthoxylum bungeanum; assembly: GCA_019454045.1. Lineage (NCBI taxonomy): Eukaryota > Viridiplantae > Streptophyta > Magnoliopsida > Sapindales > Rutaceae > Zanthoxylum > Zanthoxylum bungeanum. Next base: position 49,022 of record SKCR01015524.1, read on the forward strand.
CCCACTTTCCCAAACATCTCAGGTAGTTCGTCAGTATAACAGTAGCAGTACTGGGATTTGATCCACGTGCCTTAGTCACCTTTCGGGTTGGTCCAGATATTTAGGACATTATTTTCATGTTTTTAAGATTTATGTTGTAAACCTTAATATTGGAGACTTTATTTGGAGATACGTTAAATTAAAATTTAAGAAGTATTATTTTATTTGCATATATATTTGAACTGTATGACATATAGAATGCTCGAACTAAAGAGGTCTGCGAACCCCTTTCTAGGGTTGGGCCCACTCTAAGGAGGGGGTCGTGACAGATTTGGTATCAGAGCTTAAGGTTTTAGATTCTGTAGACACATTGTATTAGATGAGGGTATAAAAAAGTAGTTATGTGTTTTTAAGAAAATGTATGGATGTGGTCGTGGGACTGATACTCAATGTGGGAGAGGAAGAGCTTGACGATATGTGAGAATATCGAGTATTGGTATTGAGAGACCTCACACTCAGCCTGTAGATCTTGAATAAAATGTAGCTTCATCTGGAGTTACACCGATTATTATAGGTAACGAGGGTTCTAAACCTATACCTTCAATAGTTCTGACAGTTGCCCCCACCGTTATTCCAGCACCTGTATCTGACCCTATTCCTGTGACTATACCTAATATGACCCTTGCTGCTCCTTCTTACGTTCTCCATATTGCCACACATTTAGACGATGTGTTGGGGAGGTTTATTGACGTAGTTTCACATATAGTTACTAGAGGGCTAGCGGCCAATGTACCTTCAAGCAGCAGTGGTAACACGAGCAAGTTAAACCAGTTTCCCAATTTGAGATCTCCTCAGCTTCATGATACGGCAAATCCCCTCGCTGCATAGAAGTGGTAGGATGACATCGAGCATATATTTTGCGTGTTAGAATTGACCAATCAAGAGAATGTTAAATTTGATGCTTTTATAATGAAAGGTGAAGTTGAGACCTGGTGGACACTACTGACGGATAGATTGACATCACCAGATTATTGGAGGGTTGATGGACATATAAAACCTCGGTATATCACGTGGGATATGTTCGATGAAGCCTTCAATGAAAAGTACTTCCCTCATGCCTATCAGAGTGAGCAACGTCGTCAGTTCGAACATATGGTTCAGGGACCAACAGAGACAGTGATGGAGTATGAGAGGCAGATGATTTCTTTATCTGGCTATTATCCAGTGTTAATACGACGTGGGGAAGACAAATGCGATAAATTCAAGGGTGGACTGAGATAGGTGATTAGATCAAGGATCTCGATTTTAGAGAAGCTGCCATACACAGTACTAGTTTACAGGGCTATGATTACAGAGAGTGACATCAAAATATGAAGAGAAGCCTGTGAAGATCATAGACCGAAAGGTTCAAGAGTTGAGATCCAGACATATTCCACTAGTGAAGGTTATGTGGACTAATCATCATATATAAGAGGTAACTTAGGAAGTGGAACAGGATATGAGGGAGAAATACCCATAGTTGTTCGAGGATTGAGAAATTTCGAGAATAAAATTTTTGTAAGGTGGGTAGATTGTAATATCTCATTATCATTTTTCTCTTTAAACCTAACTAATCTCCACCATCTTATTATCACTACCTAATATGTGTTTATTTGTCCCCTAAATCAAACAAAACAACAACCACTTCCATTATTAAACAACAAACATATTTTATGTATTTAAAGTTGAAACCAATGAGAGGGTGAGGAGAGTGTTTTATTTATGGGTAAATTTCCATTGAGCATTTTGAGAGAAAAATGAATCCAATAGAGAGAGAAACAACTAGAGAGAGAGAAAGTGTGTCCAGAAACAGAAAGTGCTTCATTCGATGTGGTCCGATCACCTTTTCCAAAGAGTAACCACATATGGAGAATCCTCTCGACGGGACGAATCTGAAGGCACCAGTCCGTCGCTGAGACTCCTCTGAACTTGTTCGCACGCGCCTCCATGTGCCCACGGGTCGCCGAGTGTGTTCCTCACATTCCATACTAGAATCTTTCCTTCATTGAGATACGCAGTGTAGACACTTCATTTGCCTAAATTTGACCTTCGGTTGTTGAGAAACGAGATAAAATGGTATACCATTCTTCGGTAACCACCGTGCATCAGCCGTCAACACCACCATCATTATGATCCTTGTGACGTATACTAACCATTGGTTCATTCGTTGTGAAATTTGGAGGTCGTTGGAGCTTGGTATGTGACTACTCATTGGAAATCTGTAAAATCTGTCAAAAACCTTCGGAATATAGGTAATATTTGAGAGTTTTATGACTATAAGGATATAGTATAAATTTTTTGGGGTTAAATTGAAAATTTAAAAAGTTCGGGGTAAAATCATAATTTTGGAAAAATTGAGAGACCTGATCGTAATTTTATACTTTTTAGATCTTAGCGATGATATAGACATATATAGGACTTTTACATGGATTGAGGTAGATACAGCGCACGATGATTCCATTAACATAATTGTTTGTTGATTGATGTTTGCCGTAAAAGTCTCTATATATATATTGTAGTATAAAATTTAGTTATATATATAAATGTGTGTCTGTGTCTGTGTATATATATATATATTGAGATATTTATTGAGTTATTGAAGGCATGACAAATATAAATTCGTGATAGTTAAAATGAGATTGATGAATTGAATGTGAGATTTGATTGTATTGGATGATGTGTGTTGTTATGTTATGTCACCTATTTCTTCTTGAAAATTGAGATAATTCTCAACATAAAAGCTATAGGTCTCGGTCTAAAATTTCTGACCATATAATGATCACTGAAATCAGACGTCAGTAGCAAAATTTAGAGCCAAAATACCAAAGGTTGCTTGTGACTCATTTAAGCTAATAGAGAAAATGTTGAAACTGAAAATTCATCATGAATCTCCGGTTGGGATTTCAAAGATTTCTAATACACTAACATATGATTATATGCATAACGACATATCATGCATGATGAATTAATTGTACTAGACATGTCATGAATAACTGGCGTGTTACAAGTGGCCTATTGCAGCATTGTGAAAGCTACAGTTTTTCAAATATTTGGCCTTCAAAACACATGCTGCCAATGAATCAAGTTATTGAAGTAGTGTCCACCCTTGTTTTGCCAAAAGGGCTTGGTTGAAAAGTTCCATATTCCTGAATCTCATGGCCCTTCATCCTTCGGTTTACACATTCTATCCCAGCTTTACCAATGGACATTGCTCCTTGTATCTGATGTTCCCCACCAAAATATATTAAATTACTTTTGAATTTCATCACAAATACCCCATGGAATTCTAAATACACTCATTGTATATGTGGGCATAGCCTAAGCTACATTCTTGATGAGAATCTCTTTACCACCACTGGAAAAATGTTCATTTTTCCAATTCCTTAGCCTGTTGACAACATTGTTCTTAATCTTATTGAATAGACTCTTTTTATTCCTACTGATCATCAAAGGTAGCCTAAGGTATTTATCCTGAGGGGTTGTAGTATTCATCTGAAATACATTCTTGAGCAGCTAAATTATTTGGGGCCTTGTATTTTGACTGAACAAAAGCGATGACTTTTCATAGTTGAAGATTTGCCCCGAAGCGGTTTCATAAAATTGGAAAATATTTCTCAACTCATTATTGTCTTTCTCTGTAGTTGTCGTGAACACAATGCAATTGTCTGCAAATAGTAGATGAGTAATAAAAAAAATTCTTGTTAAACCGCAGCCTAGAGAAACGATGTTCTTGTTTAGTTTTGTGCAATAAACCTGAAAAGACTTCTGCACACCAAATAAAAAGGTATGGTGAAAGTGGGCACTCATGACGAAGCCCTAATTGGGGCTGAATCAATCATTTTATTTTCCTATTGACAATGTCCGAGTAAGACACTAAGGTTATGCAGTCAAACATAAACCTAACCCAATGATTTATGAATGAAATTTCCTACAAGCACACAACAAGCAATTCTATATACCCAAAAGGGGAGTGAATTAGGTAATGGCCTAATATTGCGTAAAAAAAATTCTTGCTGATTTTTTATCAATTAAGCTTATTAATCAATTTCTCAATCACAAGCTATGCTAAATAATATGGAAAAATAAGATTAAGCTTGTGATAAAATCAAGAGATAGAGTTAGAGAAATTGATACCGGTGATTTATAGTGGGTCGGCCAATAATGCATACGTGCACCTATCCAAACCGCACTTGAAGATCTCCACAAAGTTGAATCCATAATTTACACCGATTTTTCCATGGCTCACTCACAACCAAGAGTTTTGTCCCCTATGTGCACTCCAAACCTTTACATAGGATTTTTCTAATAGCCCACTTTTTAAACCCTTACTATGAGTTTTGTTCATAGGCTCACCCAAAACCTTTTACAAATTGCCCTTTTGAGTATACCAACTCAACAAAGGTATTCCCAACCAAAAATGTCAAAATAATGAAGATTAAGTACAACTTGGGCACACACAAAGATAATGAAGATTTAGTGTGAGTAGCTAACACAAGAAATCTAAACTCATTACAAATTATATGAAGGTGTAGTGTGTGAGCTTGAGTATGAAAGTGTATGAATATGAAGGTTTTGTAAACTCTCTATTTTTGTTTTAGAATAAGTTGTATGAAGGTTCAAGAGCTTGGTAAAAATGAAATTGGGCTCAATTTATAGAGAAAATGAAAGGCAACCCATGCTCTCTCTCTGAGACTAGTATGCTGGTCTAAGAGGCCGATATGTCGGTCTGCCAAAGCACAAAAGCTATATTACCATTAAAGATTCAAGCGTAATACCGGATTACTGACCAGTATGAAAGTTGATATTCTGGTGTGCTCTTCGGTATGGGAACCGGTATGGACCGTCCCGATTCTAGTGGCTGTTCAAACTCCAGCTGACCAGTATGGGAGACCGGTTTTGAGTAGCCTAGTTCCAGAGAGCATGCAAATCTATCAAGGCAGAGCAGTGATATCTTTATGTCGGTGTAGGAGACCGTTATGTCAGTCTCATTGCAGAAAATGCAAGATTCGAAAGTTAAGAGGATTTTATACATGAGCCTAATGCATCTAAATGAATGTAATTGTCCTATGAGCTCAAAGACTTAAATTAACACCTCACTTTATAAAGAGAGCCCTAAGCTAAGACCATAAAAGATTTTCTCCAATAGGTGCTAAGTATTCACATTCATTGATCTGCATCCCCAATGTGCTTCTATAAATTTTTATAATGTCCACAAACGTACGTCGAAGTCTTCTAGTGTTTGCATCATCAAAATCCATCTTGAGAATATATCGCCAGCAATCTCCCTTTTTTTTATGATGGCAACCTTTAAAAATTATGTGATTGAATCTCCCCTAAAATGTTAACGATTTTGCTCTCCATCAATGTGTGATTGTCTTCAGTATAACTCTATAACAACTTAGATGTTAACATTAGTATAAATTTGATCCCCCTTAATACAAGGGTAAAAGTAACACAAGTTTTAATCTCATTACATGATTTCTCACCTTTTGACATTATCAAAAAGAATGGAGAAGTAAAAATTAAACTCAATGAGATACCAACCAATATGTGCATAAAAAATATAAAAGTTCATTAACATGCACATTTACCATTTTCATGCATTCCTCCTCTTTCGCCATACAATATGAAATTCATGCATAGATCATCAAAATCATTCAAATTAAGTCAATATTCATGCATTTCATTTTCAACCAAAAGAGATCAATGGCAAGACATATTTAATTCTAAAAAAAATCAAAAGGATCACATATATCATATAAATCAATAAGTCCTTTTGTGATATTAATTGATACAAAATGTGATTAATAATGTAATTAAGCATAGATAGATACCGATTGACCAATTTAAATTCAAATTGCCTAATTACTAGTATGTTTCACAGTCAAGTCCAATTCAATATCAATTAAAATAAGCGTACATATATAAGTTGGAGGAAACGGTACCAATATTTCTGTAGACACAGATTTTACCTCTTACCGTTGTCACCAAGTGACAAATCCACCAATCATAAAAACCATTCATTTTTTAGGTAGAGTTTTGATCTTTTTCTTGATGATCTCTTTCCTCATTTTGTCAAGTCTTTGGGATCAATAGTTTTTCTCATTGATTGACATTTCCCAAAGCTCCCCTACAGAATCTTTCAAGCACATTTTGGTACCCAAACTTTCTTTTCCTCATCGCTTTCCTCTTGAAGATCATCAATAATTATGGAAGCAAGATTTCTTGTTCCATCATCACTCTCCTCCTCAGATGAAATAGTGTCATTCGCTCCAATTTGCCTTCATCATTTTTTTCTTAAATTTTCCTTTGAATCTCCTCATTGGGCAATCGACAACCACATGACCCGATTTTTCACACTCATAGCAAATAATCTTATCTTTCTTGTGCTTCAGTGGCCAATTCTCATACAACCGGGATTTTCCGTTATACTTTTCGGATATGAGGAATTTCTTGAACTTCTTGGTCAAATGTGCCGACTTATCATCACTATCTTCTTTTTCATCACTTGATCTAGCATCATCCCCTTTCTCACAAATGACTTAAGGACTATTTTCTTTTTATTCTTTTCTTCTTCTTCCCTTGGGTCCATCTTGAGCTCCATCTCATATTCCAATAATTTTCCCACTAAATCATCCAATTTTAAATTATTGATATTATTTGATTCCTTGATGGAGGATATGCAAATCCTATACTCTTTAGGGAGTGACATAAGAATCTTCTTCACTTGATCACTAGAGTCAATATTTTTCCTTAAAGCGCTAAGTTGATTCACAATCATTGTGAGCCTAGAAATCATATGCTTGATATTTTCACCAGTTTCCATTTTGATGATAGCTAACTCACACATGAACTGGTTGATCTTTGACTCATTGACTTGGCTTGTGCCCTCATTGACCATTTCCAAAGACTTCCATAATTCATATGCATTTCCAAACTCCGGAAGCTTGTTAATTTGACTCCGATCAATTGCAGAAAGAAGATGGTTGAGTTCCTTAGCATTTAAAGAGGCTTTCATGTATTCCTCTTCGGTCCATTCAAAATGAGGTTTCAGAAATTTCACACCATTATTATCCTTCTTCTTTGGCATTTTAGTTCCTTGTGTGATCACTTTGAAGGATTGTACATCAACAGCTAGTAGGTAGTTTAACATCATCATCTTCCAATAGCTATAATCAATTCCATTGTAAAAAGGAGGTTAAGTGGTGGAAAATCCATCGGTAAGATTCGTTGAGTAGCTTGTAGAGGTCATGATCTATTCTCGAACGGTTAGGTCTTTGTTGAGAAAAACTCGTTCTGATATCGATGGAAATTTCCTACAAGCACACAACAATCAATTCTCTAAACCCAAGAAGGAGTGAATTGGGTAATGGCCTAATATTGCTGAAATAAAAATTCTTACCGATTTTATGCTACTAAACTAGTAGCTTTATCAATTAAGCTTATTAATCAATTTCTCAATCACAAGCTATGCTAAATAATATGTAAAAATAAGATTAAGGTTGCGATAAAATAAAGAGATAGAGTTAGAGAAATTGACACCGATGATTTATAGTGGTTCGTCCAACAATGCCTACGTCCACTCCCCTAAGCCGCGCTTAAAGATTTCCACTAAGTTGAATCCACAACTTACATCGAGTTTTCCGTGGCTCACTCTCAACCAAGAGTTTTGTCCCTTAGGTGCACTCCAAATATTTGCACAAGAGTTTTCCCATGGCTCACTCTTTAAACCCTTACTATGAGTTTTGTTCCTAGACTCACTCATAACATTTTACAAATTGCCCTTTTGAGTATATCAACTCAACAAGAGTCTTCCCAACCACAAATGTTTGAATAATGAAGATTAAGTACAACTTGGGCACACACAAAGATAATGAAGATTTAGTGTGAGTTACTAACCCAAAAAATCTAAGCTCACTATGAATGATATGAAGGTGTAGTGTGTGAGTTTGAGTATGAGTATGAGTATGAGGGTGTATGAATATGAAGGTTTTGTAAACTCTCTGTTTTTGCCTTAGAATAAATTGTATGAAGGTTCAAGAGCTTGACAAAAATGAAATTGGAGTAATATCGAATTAGTGACCGATATAGAAGTCGGTATGTCGGTGTGCTCACCGGTATGGGGAATGGTATGGACCATCCCAGTTCCAGTGGCTGTGCAAACTCAAGCCGAACGGTATGGAGTAGCCTGGTTCCAGAGCGCATGCAAATCTACCCAAGGCAGAGTAGGGACACCAGTATGATGATGTAGAAGACCGTTATGTCGGTCCCATTGCAAAAAATTCAGGATTCGAAAGTTAAAAGCATTTTGCACATGAGCCAAATGCACCTAAATGAATGTGATTTTCCTATGAGCTTAGGGACTTAAATTAAGAACTCACTTTACAAAGAGAGTCATCAGCTAAGACCATAAAAGATTTTCTTTAATAGGTGCTAGTCTTCACATTCATTACTCTTCATCACCATTAATGTGTTTCGACATCTTTTTGTAATTTCCGTAAACACACGTCGAAGTCTTCTAGTGTTTGCATCTAGGGTGGCAATTTGGGTCAGAATTCATTTATTCGTTCGATTCGATTCGCTTTAAAGCGAATACGGGTTTGAAAAAATGGATTCGTTTAATAAATGGGTCAATTCGATTCGATTAGTTTATTAAACGAATCGAATACGAATTTAAGCTCATTGATTCGTTTATTCATTTAGGATTCATTTTATTATTTTTATTTACTAGTTCTTGTTAACTTCCAATTAAGATTCGAGAAATTATAGCTAATTATCATAGAAAAAATAATATTTTCGATATTTGGTGAGGTATTTTTAGTAAATATATTATTTACATATATCATATATATATATATATATATATATATATATATATTATATATATATATATATATATATATATATATATATATATATATATATACATATATATTTATGAAGAATTAATGTAAATCAAGTGTGGTAAATTATTTTATTAAATAATATCATTGACTAAACGAATAAACGAATATTCGTATTCGATTTGTTTAACAAACTAATCGAATACGAATAATGATATTAGGATTCGTTTAATAAACGAATCGAATACGAATCCATCACATTTTGATTCGATTCGTTTAGGATTCGATACAAATTCGATTCGTTGATTCGTTTTGCCACCCTTATTTGCATCATCAAAATCCATCTTGAGAATATGTCGTCAACTGTGAATTCCAGCTTCTCTAAAACTTTTTCCATGAAAGTCCACTCAATTTTGTCATAGGCCTTGCTTATGTCTAGTTTTAGTGCCACCAACCCAGTTCTTCCTCTTCATATATTTTAGCTTATACATAACACTCATATCCAACCACTATATTATCAGTGATGGGAACATGATGGATCCACGTTGCAAGAAACTGTATTAAGATCCCAAGAAGCAAACTTGTGTAGTCTCCGGATGTTATTCCGATAAGTGAAGGCAACCCAAATCCCAAAACGAAATGACTGAGCCTTCACAACCCTGTGGGCATAAACTTACCAAATTCCAATAGCATTGAAAGGGAATTAAGAAGCTTAAACCGTGCAAGAGTTTCTGCTTAACCAGCAAACAAAGGACAGACTTCATTTGGAACTCCTAAATGAAGATTGGTCATGAGGTTAAGAAGGGAAGATGCATAAAAATTTGTACTGCTCCAACAAATTTTTCTCAAGGGAACCTCTCTCCAGTAACGGTCGTAGAGTACAGCAATAACTGAAGGATCAAGATTCAGATATTGTGTTTGGTAGCAGAAGATTAAACTTGACAGAACAGAAAGCATGGCAACAAATGCTACAAGACAAGTTAAAGGGCAGGAGATGCTTTTGTCGCCAATAGCCATAATAAGATCAAATAACTACTTCTTGATAGTTTCTGCAATTGATTTCCTGGCCACAGTTTGATATGATACTTGCGCAAAACTCCATCACCAGCCGCAGCCAAGAATGCATAAGACTGGAGAGCAACCACCCAATGTTTTTTTCCATATTCTGCTACAAGAGTGTCCTTCGCAACTTTAAGAATCGACACTACAATATTGTTGGAAGAGCTTTACCAGCTACTGGAAACAATCCTAATGACGCCCAGGATAGAATCTGCAGAAAGGCTGAGAAGTTTGATTTGCATGAGAATTTTTTATTAGTTAATAAACCACCAACTTTATTTTCAATCTTAGCTGTTGGTTCACTCTTAAGCTTAATTGGCAGGCTTCAAATTTTTAGACATAATAAGTCCCAGTTTCTCCTTAGACTTAGTCCTCCCAAGCCCCAAGTCACAAAATTATATTTTCTTGCCTCTATAGTTTAGAAGTTGTTTACAATAATAGTCAATCATGAACCACCTCCATGCAAGCCTCCAATGTATTTTAGGTGAAGTTTGAAAAATGGGAAAGCTTCCAAAACTACTTTCGGTGGATTACTATTCATTTGTTGAAATTATTAGCCTAAATTTTGCTATAAATACAAAGCTCATTTGTGAGCTTTAGGCATCCCAGACAAGTAAGCTTCATGTAAAGAAAGCTTTGAGAGTGTAAAGTGAGTGGGGGTTTTTGTAAAGTTTAAACACTTGTAAATTTTGTTTTTAAAGTAATAGAATTCGATTTTTCTTCATAAACACTCTTCAGTGATTAGAGAATCACAACATGTGGTATCAAAGCTTTGGTTACACGTTGGGATCGTAAAACCGAAGAACGAAACTCGGTTCGGAAATTCGAGTTTCGGGAAAGTTGTCAAAAATCAATTTTGAGCATACCATTAGCCTGTTCATGTAGAGACAAGCACGGTGGTATTTTTTGGTGACCAAACAGAGGCCGGACCAGCCCGCACGCGCCAGGCAGTAGCCAACCCACACGCCAGATGATGAGCGGAAAATATATCAATATTTATCGCCCATTTGACTTAATATTTTGTTTGATTTCTCGAGTTTGATGAACGTTTTGATGTGTTTTTATTTATTTTACAGATAAATAAAGTTTCGGAACTTACTAGAATCGAATCGGGGCTAAAACGACAAAATTTGGATCAAAAATGGCAAAATGGGAATTTTCCAAGGCGCGTCGCGACGCTAAGTCAATAATTCAGCCTACCGACACTTAGCCCGCTTCGCGACGCAGAAGACTATGCATGTCACATTGCCGAGTCAATAATTCAGCCTGCCGACACTACTGTAGCGCACGTCGTGACGTGTAAGTATTTTGCGTCGCGACGCGCATCGGTTTTGAAGCCTATATATAGCAGCTGATTTCATTTAGAATTTTCATATTTTCCTTGAGATTTCTATTAATGAACTTAAGGATTGTATATTGTTTGTATTTATTTTTAGTATTTTAATTATGTATTTTTATTTTTAGTAATAATAGTTTATGTTTTTACTTTCTTTTATGTTTAGTAATTAATTTCCGTTGGGGGAAGGGTGAGGCTTTTAATATGATAATTTAGATTAATCTCCCTTATTTTATAATATATAAATTATTTTTAACCTGACATAATTGGATACCGCCGATATGGTCGTTGGACTTAATATAATTAATTTATATATTATAATAAGGGAGATTTCTAGATTTGAAATATTAAAGGTGGATCCTTCAACCCCATTATTTTATTTTAAATCTAGGGAAGTGATGAAGCACAATATTCACGAGTTTAATAATTGATTTTCTTTTATAATGTGTTGTACATTGGCTTGTTTATTGAATCTTAATATTAATGCTTCTTCTTGCCTGATCACCAATAAGATTGATGTGGTAAACTTAAAATGAACTTGGAAAATAAATTTTAGGTTTCGGCCTTAGATTCAATAGCTTATGATCTCACCTTAGAGATTTCCTTCCATGATAGGAATATACTTGTCGAGCGTGGGTAGCCATAATTGGAACTTGACCTTAATGAATTCGGGTAACTTAGTTAACATATGAATATAGTTAATTGGGTTACTTTGGGTGTTTGTATTTGACTATCGGAAGAGGCTTATGCATATCTTCGTGTTCCAGGTTAACAACTAATATATTACACATGTATAGGAGAATCAATTCATCATTACAATAATATTGGACGGATTCAAAACCCTAGATGTTTTCTTTATTATTAATTTCCTTTGTTTATTTCATATTTTTATTTATTTATTTTAATCAAATCCAACTTCAACCAGCGAACAATCCCTTCCAACTCCAATTAGATACTTGTAAATAAATAGCGTCAATAATTAATATTCGTAGAAATTAAATCCTCGTGGGATCGATATTTTTATACTACTTAAGCGATACGTGCGCTTGCGTAACGTGTGTGATTTCACTGATCACCAGACGCGCAACACGCGCTACTGAAGGTTGAAGACAATCACGTCAGCACTGCATCACCACACATCAGTGTCGAGTCAGCAGCTACGTCAGAACACGTCATTGCCATGTCAGCGTAGAGTCAAAAAACACGTCAGCGCCATGTATCGCCACGTCAATAGACACGTCATCTGACACATCAACATTCGGTCCCACTTTACCATGTCAGCATATCTGGTAAATTTCATTAACCCCCTAAAGTCTCTGAAATTTATATTTTAGCCCCAAAAGTTTTAAAAAATTACAAATCGACCTCTGAGTCAGATTTGGACCAACGAATAGTCAAATCCACCAATTTCGATCGTTTCGTATGCGGCGGTGACACCTAATTTGTGAAAATCAATCCCGATTTTACCCATTTTTTCATTTTAAAACTTAAAATGGAAATGTAAGATTCACATTCTAGTGCAATGATTAAGCTGATGGAAACCAATTACTCTCTCTGGAGACCTCGAATGATAGATTATTTGCACTGCAAAGCTCTGTATGATGTGATCGAGAATAAGGGAGTGAAATCAGATTATGTGAAAGAGAGTGATTGGAACAAACTCAATAACATAACTCTGTGTTAGATTTGGCAGTGTATCGGCCACAGCATCTTCCACCACGTAGCACATGATACAGATGCTTACAAAATATGGATGGAGTTGGAAGGCATGTACCAGGCCAAGACAGTTCAGAATAAGGCCTTAATAATGAGGCGTTTGGTGAACTTGATGTTAATGAGTGGAACTTCAGTAGGAGAGCACACCAATGAGTTCTAGAGCCTGGTAAACCAGTTGTCTGAAATAGACATGCAACTTACAGATGAAGTACAAGCCCTCCTACTACTTAGTTTTTTTCCTGATAGCTGAGAAATATTAGTGGTTACTCTCAGAAATTCGGCTCCATGAGGAAAACTTACCATGCATATGGTAAAAGATGCCTTGTCAAATAAGGAGGTCAAAAGAAAAGACGTGGGCATAGATCAGACACAAGCCCTCGTCACGGAGAATCAAGGAAGACAACGAGATAAAAATTGAGACAGAGGGAGAGGTAGAAGTAAAAGTATAGGTAAATTCCCAAATGGAATAAAGCATATCTACAAGTGCTACTATTGTGGCATAGGAGGCCACTTAAAAAAGAATTACCGAAAGCTACAACGAGAGCAGAGTCAAGGCAATTCCCAGCCGAAGAACAACAATGCAAAGACATTAGTAGTTGTCTCATGAGATGTAGCCATCTGCTCCATCCAGGAAGAGACACGTTTTCACACCGTAACCCAAGATATTGAGTGGGTGGTAGATACCGCAGCATCCTATCATGTCACTCCTCACAGAGATTTCTTTACAACATACAAAGTATGAGACTTTGGTGCAGTGAAGATTGGAAATATCAATTCCTCTCAGATAGTGGGAATTGGTGATATTTAAATACGAAAAAATGTATGGTGTACAATAACCATGAAGGATGTGAGACATGTTCCAGAACTTCGGCTCAATCTACTCTCGAGGGTAGCCCTTGACAAACAGGGTTATGCTAGCCACTTTAGCAATGACACATGGAGAATGATAAAAGGTGTCATGGTTGTCGCCAGAGGACGTATTTGCGGCACTTTATACAAGACTCATGTGAAGATATGTGCAGAAAGCCTAAATGTAGTGGGAATTGCTGAAGGTGACGACATCATGAGGGTCGGGAGATGGGATGTCGTTTAAGCCAGAACAGTGGGAGTTTCCAGTATAAATTTTACAAATAATAGTTATTTAAATTTAAACAATGTGTTATTTATTCCCGGGTTTCGCAGGAATTTAATTTCTGTTTCAAAACTTTTGGATGATGGTTTTCCTGTTTCGTTTAATAGTAATTTAGTAATTATTGGTTGAAATTGATTAACCCTATGCACAGGAAACTCGGAAAATAATTTCTATATGTTAAGACAGTTAACACATAGGTCACTGCTCAACACTGAAATGTTTAAGGTTGAAAAACCTAAAAAAAATGGAAAAAGATTTCTCATGATGACACATATTTGTGGCATCTTAGACTTGGTCATATCAGCCTTGACCGGATAGATAGGTTGATAAAGAACAGAGCCTTAAACCAGTTAAAGCTCGGAACTTTACCAGTCTATGAATCCTGTTTAGAAGGAAAAATGACCAAGAGATCATTTACTGGAAAAGGTATAAGAGCCAGTCAACCACTTGAGCTAATACATTCGGACATTTGCGGACCGATGAATGTAAGAGCCCGAGGTGGTTATGAATATTTCGTCACACTTATTGACGATTATTCAAGATATGGGTACATTTACCTAAGTCATATACTTTTGAAAAGTTTAAAGAGTGTCGTGCTGAGATTGAGAACTAGTTAGGTAAGACAATCAAAACTCTACGATTGGATCATTGAGGAGAATATCTTGACAGGGATTTCGAGGAATTCTTAGTTGAGCATGGGATAGTATCCCAGCTTACAGCACCTGGAACACCACAGCAAAATGGTGTTGCAAAGAAGAGAAATCGGACCCTACTAGACATGATAAGAGCTACGTTTAGTTATAGCTCACTAACTAGTTCTTTCTGGGGGTATGCATTGCAAACAGCAATGTATATCTTTAATGTAGTTTCATCTAAGTCTGTTCCTAAGACTCCCTTAGAGTTGTGAAGTGGTCGTAAAACTAGTTTACGATATTTCCGCATATGGGGGTATCCAGCACATGTGCTGAAGAATAAAACTATTAAGTTGGAGCCGCGTTCACAGGTGTGTCTATTTCTAGGCTATCCTAAGGAGACTAGGGGTGGAGTTTTTTATATCCCTAAAAATAACAAAGTGTTTGTATCAAAAAACGCTACGTTTCTGGAAGAGGACTATATGAGAGAGTTCAAACCTCATAGTAAGGTGTTACTCGATGAGTTACTTACTGGTTTGACCAGC
This sequence comes from Zanthoxylum bungeanum, assembly GCA_019454045.1. Lineage (NCBI taxonomy): Eukaryota > Viridiplantae > Streptophyta > Magnoliopsida > Sapindales > Rutaceae > Zanthoxylum > Zanthoxylum bungeanum. The sequence continues at coordinate 64,303 of SKCR01015524.1, forward strand.
CTAGCATCATCAATGACAATTGATAAACACATAACACCTTCGACATCTAAGCATCAGATACAAGTTTGTTAGAATGATCTGCCACTTAAACGTAGTGGGAGGGTTGTGCGACAACCCGATCGCTATCTAGGAGTTGGAGAGGCACAAGTTGTCACTTCCAGTGATGGTGTAGATGATACATTGACCTATCGTAGTGCAATGGATGATACTGACAAAGAGGAATGGCTCAAAGCCATGAACCTCGAGATGGAGTCCATGTACTCCAACTCATTCTGGGAACTCGTAGACCAACCTGATGGGGTA